>JAJIBD010003601.1:0-139629 GCA_021461705.1 Cryptotis parvus
ACCAACTGGGAACTCTTTGGCACCATTGCAGCAACATGGGAAGATACCATCATTGACGACATCGATGAAGAATACAACCGACTGGTTCAGCACCTCCATGATTGTGCGAAGAATGCTGAGAGAGAGAAAGACACAAAAGGACGCCTGTCTTCAGAAACTCTCAAGCTCATTCGCCAGCGTGGCAAGGCGCGAGCCTCAGGAGACCAAATGCTAACATCCAAGCTTGCTAAACAGTGCAGAGAAGCGATAAAAGACCTCAAAGACAGAAGAGCAGAAATACTGGAAGATGCAGCAGAAGCCCGGAAAAGCATTCGCACTGCCCGCCTGTCCTTTGCCAACTATAAGACCAAGATGACTGCCCTCCGACGCCCTGATGGATCTATCACATCTTCCAGAAAGGCAATGGAGAAGATTATCCAGGAATTCTACTCAAATCTCTTTGATAGCCACATCCACCTGCCCACATACCAAATTCCACAGGATGGATATGTCATTCCCAACGTTCTCCCTTCTGAAATCCGACATGCCATCTCGTCGGTAAAGAAGGGAACAGCACCAGGCCCAGACAAAGTCAGACCCGAACACCTGAAGAATCTGCCGTCGGTACTCATCAATACACTAGCTCGGCTCTTCACACGCTACCTGTTCGAATGCAAGGTGCCCTCCCAATGGAAAACCAGCAGGACAGTTCTACTGTTCAAGAAGGGAGACATTCACGACATCGGCAACTATCGCCCCATCTGCCTGTTGTCCGTCATCTACAAGCTGTTTACACGAGTCATCCTGAACAGGATTAGCAGAACACTAGATGAAGGACAACCATGCGAGCAAGCAGGCTTCCGGAAAGGATTCAGCACAATCGACCATATCCACACGGTAACCAAGCTCATTGAGGTTTGTAGGGGAGTACAAGATGCCGCTCTGTCTCACGTTCATTGATTCACAGAAAGCCTTTGATTCTGTGGAGACTGAAGCGGTCATCAAAGCCCTAGCCAAACAGGGTGTTCAAACCCAATACATCAAGATCCTTTGTGAGCTGTATTACGGATTCACCACCAGGATCTCACCATTCTACAAAGAAGTGATCATTAATGTGAAAAGAGGGGTTCCACAGGGTGATACCATTTCACCAAAACTCTTCAGCGCCACCCTCGAGAACATCATGCAACAATTAGAATGGGAAGGAATGGGAGTGAAGATAGATGGTCAGGCAAGCTACACCACCTCCGCTTTGCTGATGACATCGTTCTAATAACACCAAACATTAGCCAAGCAGCAGAAATGCTGGCTGACTTTGACCGAGAATGTGGAAAGATAGGTCTACAGCTGAATCTAAAGAAAACTATGTTCATGAAGAATGAACTAGTTTCAGAGCCCCCATTCACTCTCAATGGAACAAACATCTCTGAATGCAGCAGTTATGTGTACCTAGGTCGAGAAATCAACATGATGAACGACCTAAAACCTGAGCTGTGCAGGAGGGAAGAGAGCGGCATGGAATGCCTTCAAAAAGCATCGAAGAAATAGCTAAAAGGACAAAGAACCTCCGGCTCCGGGCACATCTCTTTGACTCCACCATTCTCCCTGCATTAACATACGCCTCAGAGACCTGGGCCCTACGAAAGCAGGATGAGAATGCTATTCGGGTCTCCCAGAGAGGAATCGAAAGAGCTATGCTTGGAATATCACGCCTCACTCAAGTGAGAGAAGGAATACGGAGTTCTGACCTCCATAGCTATTCCAGAATCAGGGATGCTGTCTCGTTTGCCAAGGCATCGAAAATCAGATGGGCTGGACATGTAATGCGATTTGGAGACAACCGCTGGACTAGAGCCATTACCGACTGGATCCCACGGGATATCAAAAGATCACGTGGCCGCCCACCTACAAGATGGTCAGACTTCCTTGTCAAGACCCTGAAGGAACAGTTTGAGGCTCTTCATATTCCTGAATCAACCAGATGCCATTGGGCTACATTGGCACATGATAGGGTCCAATGGAAATGCTACTCGCGCCGCTCGAGCAAATCGATGAATAACGGGATTCAAGTGATCAAGTGATCAAGTGAACTCTTGGCTAAGCAGGAAAACTCTCCCCTATGGACCATTGTCTCTAATACTCCAATTAATTAGTTAATTAACTAATTAATTAATATTTTTTACTTTATTGTTTAAATAAAGTAATTAAGGTGTCTCCCAAAACTTGGACTGTGCAGAGTTCAGCAAGAACTTGAAGGGTGAAGATCATTGCCTTGGTGTTTAACTGTAATTTACAAAGTACAAAGTTTTTCACAATGCAGTTGCTAGAAACATTCATTATTCAACACCAATCCCAACACCAGTGTGCTCCCACCACCAAAGACCCTCATTTCCCATGCACCCCCCTCATGTGTGATCCCCAGCCAACACTAATTATATAGACCATTAGCCCACATAAATGCTGTATTAAGAGGTGACTACAAGAGTATGCCACCCGCACGGCAAGCCTGGCAAGCGGCTCGTGTTGTATTTGATATGCCAAATACCAGTAACATATATATTAGGTCATTCCTATGACCTAATATAATGGTTTGAGGCTCTTTATGTTCCTGGAGCAAGCAGATGCCCTTGGGCCTCTACTAGCATGAGACAGGACATATGGAGATGTTACTGGAGCGCCGCTCGATCAAATTGATGATGACAGGGAAGGTAGTGATAGTGATAGACCATATATGAGAATAGTACTGGTAAAGTCATGACATTTTTTCTGGGTTGTTATGTTTAAATATGGCCCATTTGCTTTTTTTTCATCCAGAAAGCTTAGTATTCTTTTAAAAAATTTTTTTAAAAAGTATTTTATTATACCACCGTGAGATACACAATCACAAAGATACACAATTAAAAAAGTTCATACCTGAGTTTTTGGTCATACAGTGTTCCAGCACCCATCCCTCCACCAGTGCCCATCTCCCACCACCAATTACCCAGTTCCCTCCCTCCTCCCCCAGCCCACCTCCATGGCAGGTTCCCCATATCTTTCCCTTTCTCTCTCTCTCTCTCTCTCTCTCCTTCCCCCCTCCAGACTATGGACTACAGAACATACATTAAAAGGGTTGTCATGTGTGTCCTTTTGCCTGTATTTAATGCTCAGTTCTAGGTTGGCTTTAGTACACTCTACAATTGTCAGCACACTGTTCCATTTTCTGTCCTACCCAGCCTCTAACTCCCACACGTTTGCGACAATCCCCACCCTTGACAAGACCTCCTGATACAAGGTCATGTTTCACTTGACATTGGATATTGGCATCACGACATGCACATATAATATAGCCCATTTGTGCTCTTGCATTCACTTTCTGAATTTCTAGAATGCAGTGAGTTTCTACTAGTCAATCCCAAACCCACCACCACTGTACCTACAACACTTAATTCAAAGTTTTATCAACCTCTGTTTGAGCCTATCCTAAGCATATACTGAATAATCTATTCTCTATTGCTTGTGGGAGCTATTTCTCTAAATATGGCCAAGGAATATATTCTCTAATACTCTTTTTAACTACACATAGTAGCAGTATAATTTTACTCACTCAAAAAAATTATCAGACATTTGTAGATCATTGACTGGAATCTCAAGGAGATTTTAATAGTAGTTACATTTCAAGAGTTTCCTGTGGCTTAAGGAAGACGTGCTGAAACGGCTCATGTTTGTGCTTAAGGCTCAAGAACTTCTCTGAGTGTTCAATATCATGTCACATGAGAATTATGATCCCTAATCAAATAACGGCACAAACCCTTGGAATATGATCATACGTTGTTTCCCAAGTGGATCTTACATTTTGGTTACATGAAAGCTCTCAATAAGTTAATAACTCTCTACTGTCTATCTGCCAATTAAAAAGTGTTGGTGGAGTTGTTGGTCTGAGACAATGGCCACTCCTGGTGGCACAAGCTGAGGATACTTCTGTGTAATGTCTCTGCACTTCTAGGAACTGTGCGACTAAGGGAGTTGTTGTGAAGGAGCAGGTTCAGACTTTATCTACCACACTTACTAGCAGATTTTGTGTGGGTGAAACAAAAATCAGATATACCTAAATGTATCAAACTAGTAATTATGCCCACAGATACCAGTTGTATGGCTATTATCCTGTTGAATTTGATGGATTTTTTTTGATATCAAGATTTTTTTAGATAAAAATTAATCATTAAATTAAACCTTTTTTCCTCAGCAGTCAGTATGATCATCAGGAATTTATTGCTTGTTCTATATCACTGTATCACTGTCTTCCCGTTCATCATCGATTTGCTCGAGCGGGCACCAGTAACATCTCCATATGACCTGTCTCATGCAAGTAAAGCCCAAGGGCACCTGCTTGCTCCAGGAACATAAAGAGCCTCATTCCCATCAGGTCATGGGAATGAGGTCTATAATTGTTACTGGTATCTGGCATATCAAATACGACATGGGTAGCTTGCCAGGCTCTGCCGTGCAGGTAGCATACTCTTGTAGTCATCTCAAAATCCAGCATTTATTTATGAACCGCGCTGCCACAAGTGGCCACGCGAGCCGGGCTGTGATAGGCTGGTCTGCTGGGTGGAGTTCTGACGAGGGGGAAGTCCGGATGTGGAAAATGGAGGTCCTCATTGAGTGGAGGGTTGTCTGGCTTGTTGTGAGGCTCTGCTGGGGTGGCAGGCCAGGGCTAGAACCTGCCACCCCTCCTGGGCACCTCATGAGCGGCTGGGCACAGTGAGAGCCAGTAGCAGCTCTGCCCCATGTCTGTCTCTGTGCTATATGCATATACGATAAAAATGTTTTTAAACTCGCCATATCTTGAAACTTTTGATCTAGGGAAGAGGCAAGCACAAATATACCAAGTACTTCACTATGCTAAATATAAAAATGGAGAAAACATAGAGCTCTGGAGATGCACAAAGATGTGAATGCACTTGACAGTATCTAACTATGCACCAAGAAAGCGTTAATGCGATTTTATCTGTAACTATCTATAGATGTATTAATGAATCTATGTGTCTGTCGATGCCTGTATCCGTATCAACTCTCTCCCTCTCTCTCTCCTTCACTAATACTGAGGGTTAAACCCAATGCTTCACACGTGCAAAACATATAATCTGCCACGGACATAACTCTGGCCTTTAAAAACAATAAATGTGCTAAATTTAAAGCCATTTATGCTTTACCAGAATAAAGAAATTAAAAAAACAGGAAAATATTTCTCACACATAGGATGATGTTCTGATTTCTACACTCTGAAAACTTATTGTCAAGGATTCATTTGTTTTCATATCTTTACTCAATCCTCTTACCACCCCTAAGAAGCAACACTAATTACCCCCTTCCCTTTTGCAGGTGGAGAAACTGAGGCACAAAGAAGCAGAAAAGAGAACAGAATCACTCTACTAAAAACAGATAAAGTGGTTACTTGAACTCAGAGCTGCTCCTAACTCTGTCTTCTATGTAGGAGATGAAGAGGATAAAAAGAGATGAAAGGGGGAGGCAGTGACAAGTGGGTAGAAATAAGGGAAAATGCTCAGGAGTAGAAAGGAGGAAGAAAGGGAGATGGATGCAAATTAGCTGTCAACATGCTAGAAAATACGTCACCTTACAGAAATGAATCGAGCTGGAGAAAACAGCAAATTTATTTGGAAAAACTCTATTGTTTCCCCAGAAAAATATCCATGAGATTTTCTTTGTGCAGTGACTCCTGCGTGCCCCCAATTTTCAGCCACATGTCATGACATCATCAAGGTTTAGGAACACTAAGCCTTAATCCTGGAATCTGTGCCTGTTGGAAGTTTTGCCAAGACCATGAATTGGTGGGCTTCCAGCCTCTTCCTGAACTGTGTGTTGGATTCCAGACAGATGGAGGAGTGGGAGTAGGTAGGAAGGATGGGAAGAGGAGAGAGGGAGGCTTTATATTCACGGAGGTTTTGCAAATTTCAGTATTTTGTAGCTCAGAGTTTATTTGAAAATTTCCTGCTGAATAAACAATCTTGGGTATAGGATGATGCTCCGTGAATTTTTCTTTATTTTCAACTTTGTTATATTTCTACTATAAATCTGGCCTGATAGCTGAGGAAGCAATAGGATTATATGACATTAAAATTTAAGAGGTGGGGGAAAGAAAAAACCCATTTGATTCATTATTTGTTTAGCCAGTGGGGGAACAAAGATGTTTTAGCTGCTTCTTGGTATTAGCTGATTTTTGACTACTTATATTAGTACTAAAGCTTTGTTATGATATTATCTTCATCTTGACTAATTACTTGTGCCTTTGTGGAGAGAGGCGGGTTTAGGGGCCATCCCGGTATTGCTCAGGGGCTGTTCCTGACTCTGTTCTCAAGAGTGCTCCCTGATGGTGCTCAGTGCTGGGGCACCAACCCAGATCAGCCGGAAGCAGCTGTTTGGAAGGCAAATGCCGCCCTCCTGTGCTGTGCCTCTGGCCCCTGATGCTGTGATTTCTGTGCAGAGACGAATGCTCTCAATATAGCGCCCACCATTTAAAATCTGAAGAGCCTAGAGGAAAACTGATGGGAATTCTCAAGCCATGGGTCTTTGGTTAGAATCTTCCCAAAAGTTTCAAGTAGGCAGAGTCTCCTACAGTTTCTGCTTACCTACTGGTGTTGTTACTCCCCCAGAGCTGTCACGCTTTCTTCTCATCCTCATTTTTCATCAAAACTGGCCCATTCACACACGAGTGAATACAAACCCAGGGGCTGTTTGACATTGACAAGAGTCACGGCTCTCATCCGTAGGCTAGAGCATATGCAAAGTGAATTATGTGATAAAAAATAGAGGGAAAATAGTGTGTGTGTGTGCGTGTGTGTGTGTTGCGCTGCAAGATGCTTGCATGTCAGGTGCCATAGATAGTACAAACCCTAAGACAAGTGGCCTTGAAACAAAATTTAGGGCCGTGAATGTAGCTCGGTAGTAGAATACTTGCCCTGCATGGGTGAGGCACTAGGTTAGATCCCTGGCCCCACCAAAGGGGAGATTTAGATATATACTTCAATGAGAAGCAGAAGAGGTAAATTCATGAAAATTTATTCACAACAAGGTGGAAATGGTAAACAAAAAGCAAATATGACAAATAGCAACAGGATAAATTAAATCCAATGGTGTCAATAAGACAAGAAATATAAATTGTTCTGCCCCAATGAAAAGGTAAGGATTGTTGAATTGACAAAAGTACAAAAACTATTGACAAGGCCCAACAATATACTGTATGACAACTGTAACTGTGTGACAAGGCCCAGAACGCAAAGAGGCTAAAAAAAACAAACAAACGAATCTTCCACCTGGGCTTGGTCATGACCATGTGTGACCCTCTCCTGTCTCTCTAAGTCCACTTCTGCTGCCCAAACCGTCCGCTTGTTTGCTTATTCTCCAGCCAACTGAACAATATTACATATTTTCACTCAGCTCATTAGATGAAGGGCTTATATCCAAGATACTTACTTATACACTCACAAAGATGTCATCCTCTCCCCAATCCCCCACCCTGCACCAAAACCTATTAAAAAAGGCGGGAGAGGGGAGAAGAATATCACAGAGGGAAGGGAGCTTGTCTTGTACACAGTCAACCCGAGTTTGATCCCTGGTATCTGATTTGGTTCCTCTGAGTCTTCCAGGAGTTATCCTTGAGCTCAGAGCCAGGAGTAAGCCCTGAAAAGCTCTGGGTGTGTACAAGACCCAAATAAAAACAAAACAATAACAACAACAACAGCAACAACAAAACAGGGAGGGAAATGAACAAGACTCTTCTTTGATGAAGACAGATGAAACATACGCATGAAAAAAATTCTCATAATCACTTGTTTCCAGAAAAACCCAAATCAAGATGATAATGCCGTATCATCTCAAACCAGTGAGAATAGCACATATCAAACAAAAACAAAAACAATAAAAACAGGGAATAGTCTGTGTTGGCAGGGATAGGGTGAAAGAGACATTCTTATCCAGTGTTGGTGGGAATGTTATCTAGATCAACTTCTCTGGAAAACAGTATGGAGGTTTCTTAGAAAAGTAAGAATAGACCTGCCTCATGACCTAGACATTCTGTTTCCTGGTGTCTTTCCTCAGGAGACAAAGGCATTCATTCAAGAGAACTTATACACTCCATTATATATTGTATGATGTAGCGCAATGCTAGCTTATGGAATCAACTTAGGTGGCCAACAACATGAGTGGATAATGAAGGTGTAATATTTACATGCAACAGAACACTACGTGGCTGCAAAGAAGGATAAAATCATACTCGGAGGCAGTTGGAGGATATCATGTTAACTGAAGTAGGTCAGAAGAAGGACAAAGACTGGATGGTCTCACCTGTGATGCATAGAATTAGAGAATGAGAGAATACAAAGTATCAAAGAGGGATACCTGGCCTCACTTACCTGTGATGAAGAGAATTACAGAATGAGAGAATACAAAGTATCAAAGGTGGGATACCTAGATATCCATGACCCTAGATTACAGAAAAGAGAAGAACTGAGAAGTAAACACATTCACAGGGGAAGTAAGAAGAGTTGGGTAGGAAGTAACAGGCAGGGGTCGGGGCCTAGGTACAACAGTGGTATAGAGGTGTGTTTATACATGAGTATATCTAAACCACAGAGCCAGAATAACTATAAATACGGGATCCAAATGATAATAGCCAAAGAAACATGTGCCTGTTAAGAAGCAGGATTGGGAATGGGCAGGTCATAGGGATTTTGGTAGAGGGAAGTTTACATTATTAGAACAAATACTGTCGGGAACACCACTGGGGTCCCTGACAGTGTCAGGACAGAAGTTCTCTTCTACCTCTGAGGACGCCGGGAGAACAGATGAAAACTCATGAGTCCGGTGCAGTTCCAAAAATGGCTTTTAATAGTACAAAAGCTCTTCCACAGCACTCCAATATAATGAACAAACTCTAGCTCTGGTCCGAACTTAGACCATACAAAAGAGCCTGAGTCTCTCCACCAAAGAGAAAGGATCTCACCCGAGCTGAGTCCTACCCAGAAGAAGGAGCAAAAGGCCAAAGAGCAAAAAGCCAAAAGCCAAAAGCTGAGGCCGAGGAGCCAAAAGCCACAGGAGCCAAAAGCCGAAAGCTAAAAGGCCCAAAAAGGTAAAAAGTGAAGCGTCCTCAAGTCAGCCCCTTATATACACCAAAGTAATCCAACCGGGAGGGTCATGTCAACAAAGAACTCTAAACAGAGTGTAGTGCCACACCCTATTGCAGGTATAAGCAAAGGTTATGCCAAGGACTAATCCCGAGATTATCTCTTATGTAAAACACTGGAGAGAGAGAGGGCTGATATAAAGTAATACATCTTAATTTCATGAGCTTCATGTAATCTAGATGGTACCCACAAGGTCCTTCTTATTATTATCTGCACCAGGGTGATTCTGAGTATCTTGTTCTCGTGTACTGAAAGGGTCACACTCGCCTGCTTAGAGCAAACTAGTATGATCCTTCCTATAGTCTTCCTTTAGTCTCAACATAGCCAGGATGGTAGTCTCCTGGTAAATTCTAACTGTCCCACGCTGGGTGCAGTGGGTATAAAGAGGAGCTGTGCCCAATCTAGAAAACATAGAAGTCTTAGTAGATGTATAAGTCAGAAGTCAAGGTGACTTCTCTAAGTGCCACACCCTCTAGCAGTGTTTACATAGAAGAGAAGTCTCATTAGAATGAACCTTGACTTAAGTAGATTAAGCTGAGCATGGGCAAAACAACAAAGCTCCCAGGTTAGCTAAACCTGTCCTCCAACAAAATACTGTACACCTGAAACTCAACTATGAACAACTTTGTAAATCACAGTGCCTTAATGGAAAAAGAAAAACACCAACCAACTTGACCTAGTTAACATTTATCTGTAATTTCCCCAACACTATTTGCTTGACAGCAAAACAAAACAAGACATATTTTCCTCTAAGATCAGTAAGAGGAGAGGATGTCTTCTTTCACCACCTTTATCTGACATTGTGCTAGAGGTTAGCTATACATTGTAATAAGGCAAGACAAATAAAAGGCAAATTTACTAAAAAGGAAGATATGACATCATTTTTCAAACATTGACAATCTATATGTTGCTAAAGATTTGGAACTGAAATACTCATGTTTGATGGATGCAAAATGCTTACCCCCACTTTGAAACTAGATAGTTCCTTAAACATTATATGTATGTTGGTATATACATATATATAAAATATATATGTATAAAATATCAGCCATGCAATAGAGAAATTCCACTCCCTAGGAATTTATCTATGAGAAATGAAAGTAACTCTACAAAATGAAAGTGTCTTATACACCTGTGCTTATAGAACTTTGCAATAGCCAACTTCTGGAAAGCACAGATACCCATCAGAAGATGAATGGGTCGGGTCGGAGTGATAGCACAGCAGGGAGGGCATTTGCCTTGCATGCAGCCGACCTGGGTTCCATCCCCATGTGATCTCCTGAGCACTGCCAGGAGTAATTCCTCAGTGCGGAGCCAGGAGTGACCCTGAGCATGGCCGGGTGTGACCCAAAAAAGCAAAAAACCTCCAAAAAAACAAAACAAAAAGCCCCACAAAAAACCCCAAACCAAAAAATCTCCAAAATGGGTCAACAAATTGTGGCATATCCCTCTAATGAATGCTTATCAAAAATGGAATGGTTATCAATAAATACTGCTTACCAAAATATATATGTAACAACATACAAAATTTCAAAATTACTGTGCTGAACAAGAGAAGTCTGTTATGTATATGACCTGGTTTTTATTTTTTTTTTTAATTTAATTTTATTATTTTCCCCTGCAAATATTATTACACCATTATAGACATACAATTGAAAGATGCTCATGTAGAGTTTTGGTTCTACAGTGTTCCAACACGCATCCCTCCACCCAAACCCATCTCCCATCACCAATGTCCCCACCTCCCTCCCCTCCCGCACCTCAACTATTGGCGGATTCTGTATGTCATTTCTTTCCCCTTTATATCTCCTTCCCACCAAACTTTCCTGCTCTTCGTGGAATGCAGTGCATTAAAAGACATTACTGTTTCACTATTTTAGTGGACCGCGCTGCGCCGGCGCAACCTGGGCTCAAACTGGTTTTGCTCTGTTAATCTGGTCGTGAGGCAGTTTCCCAGCGTCCGGACAGCGAAAATGGTGGCTAGTGTGGTGGGCGAGTCTCATCCGGCTGCTTCGGGGACCCCCAGAGGCGACGGGCCCACTCCCAAAACCCATCTGCCCTCCTCGGGGCTCCATAGTCAGCTGGGGCCCGGCGCGAGCCAAGTTCTAGCCTCCCCAGCCGCTTGCGAGGCTCTGCATGCTGGCCCCCGGGCAGCTCCTGGGCGGGGCCACCTGACCTGGCTTTATTTTTATGAAATTTTAGAAAATGCAAGCTAATCCATGTTGACAGCTGAGCAGGAGATACATAGGAGATAGAGGCAATCTGAGGTATTTTTGAATACCAGATGATTCATTTTGAGTGAATTAAAATTGTAGGATATTTTTGAATGTATATGCAGAAATTCATGATTTGTGAATCATTATTATTAATAACAATACATAGCATAATAGTATAGTACAATCACTGTAGTAAATGTATGTTGTTTATGTTACATTAATTACATCTCAATAAAGCTGTTAATTAGCAAACATAAAGCAGAAGGTGAAAAAAAAAGGCTTGGGGCCTTTCCTGATGCTTCTGAAATTTCATTAAGTAGACAGTTACCTGCAACGTCTGTGTTCCAATTTGGCCTTGTTTTCGTATGGAAAGATGGCTAATTATAATCCAGGCTTCCTGTTTGGAAGGCTTCTGAACATAAGATGTATTTATTACAAATGGTCCAACTGTTTCCTGCTGTACCAAGTCTCCAAGCAGGGGCTGGCGGTGGCTATGTAACTAACGCATTCGGTCCAAACTCTGGGGAATCAGGTGTACGGCAGTTTAAGGAGCTCTTATGTTTTAATCTTATTTCTCCCTAAAATAAAATATATACCCTGTGTTGATGCGTTGGGACGTTGAGAATGAACACAGATGGTGAATCACATTTAGGGAGGAGGGTTGTTCTATATAATTTCTAAATGCCAGCTTCAAAACACTACATGGTTTCCATAATGTATTTTAGAGTGGAGGTAAAAATAGAGCTCTCCATCAGACTTGCTGAGAGAGATGACAATCATTTTTCAAGCAATGGGGCACCCATAAGGGCTCCAGCTGATGAAGCAAAATAAAAGGAAGCCAAAGAAAACCACACACACACACACACACACACACACTATAGCTCAAGGGTCCTGGTTGCAAATGAAGGAATCAGGGATACATTAAAAAAAAGAAACGAATATATGCTATTTCAGTACCCTTCTTTTTAAAAACTCCCTTCCTTTGCCTTCCTTCAGAAGCTCCAAAAGTAACTCAAATGTTAGCCACACACCCTCCCTGGGGTTCCACCATCCAGGGAAGGTTGGGGCTCCAGGACAGAGAGGGCCCCATAGCCAGACAGACCCACAAACCATCACCTCCCGTCTCATCTTCAAGGGTTCGTTCATCCTTTCCCCTAAGAAACTTCTCTCTCCATTCTCTTGCCCTTGTAATATGGCATTTAAGGCTGAATTCTTAGCAATCTCAAGATGTCGCTTATCAACAACAACAACAAATATATATAACAACAGCAAATATATATATAGATAGATAGATAGATAGATAACATAACAACATATGCAATTTCAATTTGCCCTGGGGATCACCCAAATATATGAGAGGTATCCATGTGGGTACACTTCTGCTTGTTTTTCTCAATCTCCTCTGTCTTTTTTCACAGGGGCTTTCTGCTAAGAGCTTAGAGGTAGAGAGATAATGATTTTTCCTCTCCGCCGGTGTGATACTGCTATTAATAGTGGCACAAGTCTCAAAGGGCCAACCTTCGTTTCTGCTGGGCCACTGAGAATATTTGAAATGATGATTGTGGGGCTGAATTTTCTGAGGGACCCAGAGATACGTATTGGTCAAATGGCTAGTTAGCGCAGAGAGGAAAAAAGCATAGACTTTGAAATTAATCATTCTCAACATTATTAGATGTCAAAAAAAACTTTACCTAACCTTTTAATCTGTAAAATGGATTTCAGAAAATGTTTGTCTGTCCCTCCCGAATAAGAATGTTTATTCTGTATTTATTGAAAAGAAAAATACTTGGTTTCATTTAGTTTATAAAATATTTTCATATTTATGAGGGAATTGAAAAATTAAAAGAGGGGAACGTTCTGTTTTGAAGGAAAATGTTACGTAGATATGCAAGAGCTACACATAGCAGTAGAAACATTCTGATGGAGCAAGGAGTTTCCAGCCTTGCAAGGACTCCACCAGCTCCCAATTCTCTCACTTAGTCTGATTCTTTGTCTGGAGAGCTCAGCTGGAAAACCTCTTTTAATCCATTGCATTATTTGATCAAACACAGGACTTAGATGGACATTTATATGCTGAAAAGTCTTAGAAGCCAAAGAGGATGCTCGTGCTAAGACCATGTCTTTATTTCTTTAGAGGCTTTATTATAAGAGAAAGATTTCAAAGGTTAATTCTTCCCAGGTTGCTCCTTGAAGACACCATCTTCCTGTGTCTCCAAAAGAGTCAATTGATTGATAGCAACTCCCCCTCTCCTGGGCTGGGGAAGGAGGTTTAAATTCACTGGCTGAATCATTATGAAAATTGGAGAGAAATAATGAAACTCTCTTGAAAATGGATGTGGAGGAAAAATTGTTCACTTACCTTTGGCAAGTCAACATTTCATGTGTCTTTCAGTGCTTGTTTTCGTGGCCGGAATGATGTTGTGGGCGGCTCTCACCTGTAGTCTCTTTAAGTTCTCGGGAGGGAAGGGTCTCAGGTTAAAGCACTATCTAATTAAAAGCAGGGTTTCATTGAAAAACACAATCATTTCAAAGTTTCAAGTGCGCTGTCTGTGCCCTGTGATGTTATGCTATGTAGGTCATTTTCCGAAATTCATCTTCTGAATTTTGGTGCTTTGATTCCTGATACCTATTCCCGGAGGACTCAGCTGAACCCAAGACTGATGGTTAAAGTCGGGCTGTGGGATGGGTTGCAGAGAAACAGGTGTTCAAGCATCTAATGGTCCAGGCCATGGATGGCTCAGCCATTTGGGTCTCTACGTCCTGCCGCTGGGGCTGGGTGTTTGCATCCAGGGCAGATCAGCCTGAACATCTGCCTGGATTGGCCTGTCCAGTGAGCTTTGGAGCTGGAGGAAGTCTCTAGAGGAACTTTAAGTTGAGACTTTCCTTTTATTCACTCACTCACTCACTCACTCACTCACTCACTCACTCACTCACTCACTCACTCACTCACTCATTCATCCATCCATTCATTTAGCTTTTTGGGTCACACCCAGCAATGCTCAGGTGTTACTCTTGGCTCTGCACTCAGGAATTACTCCTGGAGGTATTCGGGAGACCCTATGCTACGTAGATATGCAAGAACTACAAATAGCAGTAGAAACATTCTGGGGATGGAACTGGGTTGGCGTGCGCATGCAAGGCGATGCCCCTCCCCGCTGGACTATGGCTCAGGTCCCTAAGTCGCAATTTTCAGCGTGCGCCCCCCCCCCACCCCCCCATTTAGTTTTGGCCCCTCCTGCTCGGCCGCCCCCATTGCACTCCTGACTCTGCACTCAGGAATTACTCCTGGCAGGGCCTGGGGATGCCGGCCATGGGACCCAAGCGGGCTTTGTGCAAAGTAAGCTCCCCCACCCCCAATAACTCTCCAGCCCCAAGTTGCATTTTTTTAAAACTTGGAATATCCCCTTTTTTTTTTTTTTTTTGCTTTTTTGGTTCACACCCGGCGATGCTCAGGGGTTACTCCTGGCTCTGCACTCAGGAATCACTCCTGGCGGTGCTCGGGGACCATATGGGATGCTGGGGATCGAACCCCTGCCGGCATGGGCCGGCCACGTGCAAGGCAAACGCCTACCCACTGACCTATTACTCCGGCCCCGGAATATCCCATTTTAATTGTAATATTTTGTTTGGGACCTTATGGACCTCAATTCCATGACCTGAAGAATGGTTTGAGGCTCTTCCTGTCCCTGGAGCAAGCAGATGCCCTTGGGTTACACTTGTTTGTGACAGGACGTATGGAGATGCTACTGGTGCCCACTTGAGCAAATCGATGAACAATGGGAAGACAGACAGTGATACAGTGATTTTGTTTTGGGGGGCCCATACCTAGTGGTATTTAGGGTTTGCCTCTGGCTGGCTCTGAGCTCAGGGATCCCTCCTGGCAGTACCTGAGAGTGCTGAGTTCAGTACTCTGTGTCCATTCTTTGTTTTTTGGACTGGTGGGTGCTTGTCTCACCCGTCTCTGTAATTCCCACACACATGCCGAAAAAAGTTAAAAAGGCAAAGATATCAAGCGAGTATTAGGATACACAGAAATCAGAATGGTTGGGCCTTTTTTGTGTTTTAGCTAAGTTACTAAATTGTTCACAAAATTACCAAATGTAAGAGATTGATTTTGTTGGAAATCAAACAAATTAGGTGGCACCAATTATATTGTCCATTGCAGCCCATATATGGCAATGGAATTGATAAAGTCATGACTTTTTTTCTGGTTTGTTATGGGCTAATCTGGTCTTTTTCTGTTCTTGCATTGACCATCTAAATTTCTAGAATGTGGGTGTTTTTCACTAGTTTGATGTACTGCACAGCTACAAAGTGGCCATGCACCACGGAGCCCGTAGCAGCTCTGTAGGGTGGGGCTCGGGCAAGCTGGGCTTGAGATAAGCTTTTTCTCTTGGGTGGGGCACTGACAAGCTGTGAAGTCCAGACGTTGAAAATGGTTGCCATTATGGTGTGGGGGTTTCCTCTGGCTTCTTCTGAGGCTCTATTGGGGTGGCAGGCCAGGGCCAGAACCCGCCCTTCCTCCTGGACGCCTCATGATTAGCTGAGCACGAGGGAGAGCTGGTAGTAGCTCTGCCTGTGTGTTTGTGTCCCTGGATCATGGCTGACAGCCCAGGATCAGTTCCATGGGCGGATCCGCCAGACTTCTCTGATGGGACCACAGTGACTTCTTGAGCTCCCAGTAAGCATGTACAGCCGTGGCACTGTCCAGTCATAAGCTAAGAACTCATTGCTGAGGCTGGAAGCAAGGGAGCCAGTCTTCTTTCATGACCTGAAGTGCAAATGAAATGAACTGAAATGCACGGTCAAGTCTGCCCTCATCGGCAGACACTTTTAGAGAAAAAAGTGACTGCCATGTTTATTACCTCTCTGGGTTTACAATTTTCATTTGTGGTTAACTTGATTGTGACACAATCAAGTTAACAATCAAGTTAACCGCTGGACTAGAGCCGTTACCGACTGGATCCCACGGGATATCAAAAGATCACGTGGCCGCCCACCTACAAGATGGTCAGACTTCCTTGTTAAGACCCTGAAGGAACGGTTTGAGGCTCTTCATATTCCTGAATCAACCAGATGCCATTGGGCTACATTGGCACGTGATAGGGTCCAATGGAAATGTTACTGGCGCCCGCTCGAGCAAATCGATGAATAACGGGATTCAAGTGATCAAGTGATCAAGTTAACTTGACTTGTGGCTAACAATATCAGGTAACTTCACTTGTGGTCACTTCCCTCTGCTCTGTTTTGGTGCAAATATTTAATATTTTGAAAAAAAAAGTGACGAAGTATGAGGGAGGCCCAAGAATCAAGTCAGTTTCTTCTGAAAACTTCTCAACCATCGGAGGAAAATCTGAAACGGGATATAAAGATTCTGAATCTAGCACATTATAAAAAGTGCACTTGACAGTAAAACATTGTGAACAGCTTTTAGTACAAAACAAACAGCCGTCTTGGGTTCGTGCTACCAAGATTTACTTTCACTGCAGGAAGCATGCTTATTATTCAATAAGGAATTCTTTATTTTACAGTATTTACAGATGGAGACTTTTATCCAGGAAACTACATTCAGCAAGTGACCCTTATGGCAAAAGTAAAAGTGATATGTTTTATCCTTTTAAAATTTTCCATTTGAATAGGGGAGCTTTTATTCCTATCCAGGTACAACTCCTTGAGTATGAGGATATAGTATTTTGATTTGGGAGAAGTGTCGAATGGTTGTGTGTGTGTGTGTGCGTGTATGCACACATACCTCCGCGTGTTCTTAGCAGCAAGATCAATATTAGGGTGACTCTGCATTATGTATTCTTCGGGGACATAAGACATGGAGTAGAAAAAGCACAGGGATGCTGGGGGAGGGAGGGAGAGAAGCCGCTAGACTTCAGGGCCTGTCTCACTCACTGTGCGGCCGTGTGGCACGTTTATTCTCTCGTCACCCCGCTCTGGTTCTGCCTAATGGAGATCCAAGTGCTTTCTTGCTGCAGTCTGGCAGCTGTTGAATTAACGAGCGTCCGACAGGAATCCAACACGGCGCCCAACACATCAATCAAAGGTGCCATTATCATACACGAGATTCACCTTCTCCGGTGGAAAGGAGTAAAAATGCTTTGTGATGAAGTCGATTTTGCTGCAACTCAGAACTCTGAATTGCAACATTACAGTCGCTTCAAGACTTTGTTCTCAATTATTTTCACCTTTCAGGAAAGGACGCTCCAAGACATTTTTACTGCTAGCAAGGGGTACGGAAAACCAGGAACTATGCAGGACCTTCCGGTCCCCTTTGAGGGAGGTAAATAAGAGCCAAAAGAGAAAATGGAGGCCAGAGGCAGAAATCTATTAAGTAGCTCCAAGGAACACCGGAGTTTTTCTTCCACTGAGCTTAGCGTCAGGTACACGGCCGCATTCATGCTGCTATTCTTCCCAGGGCGTCAGGGGGCCCTGGCCAATGACCCCGGTACAAATGAGAGAGACCTGGATCTTGCTGGACTTAAACCCTGCCACAGGAGAGAGAAGGACTTGGGAAGAAGCATCTGCCTTGCTGTGGCCGCAAAGAAAAGACAGACACCAACGCAGCGGGGGTCCTGAAAGCAGTTCCCATTTACTGAACAGAGTTTAAGCCTTTCATACAATTTTTTGGGTGGAGGGGGCCCAAGCACTAATCACATGGCATTTGCAAGGTCCGGGGCCATTCCAACAGACAATAACAGATTTGCATATTCTTGTGGTCCAAGACCAGGCACACCCGGCCTTGACTTAGCTTGGATAAGCACAGATGGTGTGAACACTTGGGCAGGGCCCACTTCTGGGTCCCACCCTTAGGGTCTGGTGGCTGGAAAGTGCTGGGCCCTTATGGGAAGTGCTGTGCCCTAAGGCTAGCAGCTCAGAACCCAACAGCCCGGAATATGTGTCTGTTATATTGTCCAGCTGGTTTAAAGATTTTTCTACTTGCTTAGGTAACAGTAAACCTCACAATTGGAAGTACCATTTTTTTTTTTAAATTATGCGGTGTGGGATTCCTGAAACCTGTTAGTTGGTGTCTTAGTTCTGAAAATTTCTCTGCCTTCATCTCCAAATATTTCTTCAATCCTGCTCTCTCCATGAGCTTACTCAAATGAACGTTCAAGTTTGCCTTGATTTGTCAGATACTTTTAGGGAAAAAGTGACTGCCCGTGTTTATGATCCCTCTGGGCTCATAAATTATAAAATTTTCATTTGTCGTGAACTGGGTAATGCCTTCTCTCTGCTGTGTTTTGGTGCAGATATTTAGGAATATTTTACTCAGCTTTTGCAGTTGACTCTGTGGGAAACAAATTTGAGTAGCAAAATTCACTATTGCCAGAAAGGAAAAGTTCAAACAGAATTAAATTTTACTCCATCTGGAATCAATTTGGGGGTACAGAGATAAATATAAATTTATCTTTTTTTTTCTTTTAATGTTTTAGCACCATGTTTTGAAGAGGTTAGACTTTCCAAATACTTTTTTATAGATCAAAAAAGCCCCGATGATACTTGGGTGATTTCAGAGCACTGAGACCCACTGGGTTGATTTAACTTAACAGATCAATACCAGCCTGTTGTGTTCATTTTTATTCCTTTGGAATCAAGATAGTTCCGACCTCCATCGCTGTTCCAGAATCAGAGACGCTGTCCCGTTTGCCAAGGCATCGAAAATCAGATGGGCTGGACATGTAATGCGATTTGGAGACAACCGCTGGACTAGAGCCATTACCGACTGGATCTCACGGGATGTCAAAGATCACGTGGCTGCCCACCTACAAGATGGTCAGACCTCCTTGTCAAGACCCTGAAGGAACGGTTTGAGGCTCTTCATATTCCTGAATCAACCAGATGCCATTGGGCTACATTGGCACGTGATAGGGTCCAATGGAAATGTTACTGGCGCTTGCTCGAGCAAATCGATGAATAACGGGATTCAAGTGATCAAGTGATCAAGTGAATCAAGATGACAGAGGTTGACCTCATTGTCTATGCTCAGGAAAGCTTTTCCACGCCTCTTCAAAAGTCGGTTGTGTATCTCAGCCTCCCCTGAAGTGCTGAAATCCCGTTTGTAGGGTCCCCTTTTCCCTTTATGCCCCTCACAGCCTCCTCTTCTGGGAACCTCTTTGGTCTGAATCCAAGGATTTGTTCTGTCCACTCTATTTTTTTTGGTCTCTATAGCTCGCATACGCGTGAGACCATCTGATGCAGGTGGGCCTCACGGGTGCCTTATGTGAGGCCGGAAGGAGAGAGAGATGGTTGCTTTCTCCCCCAGCCGCGCCGCCGAGACCTGCTGGGCAGGCTAAGGACTGATAAAAGGCAAATCAGCCCTAGGCCTCACCCGGGTTTCCTTAGGGTTCTTGTCTTCCTCGAAGAAAAAGAATTTTCAGGAGTCGACGAGCAGTGAAGTTTTACAGGTTTTATTAAGGAGGTTTTAGGAAAGGGAAGGGGGAAGGAAAGTAAGAGAGAGAGAGTACACATCTCAAGAGGGGAGATGCGGGCAACACACATGCTCAGGCACCACATGTGCTCGGCCACATGGGCTCAGGCAGCATGTGTGTCCACGCAGCATGTGCGCGCTGTCCTTTGGTCAGGACCGGCTTTTATAGATTTCTCCCCAAGATACTCCCATATGGGGCTTCAACCTAGGTTGCTAGGGCCATTGCCAAGGGGGGTAGACTTTGGGAGTGGTCTTTGAAAATCTCCTTTTCTTGACCTCTCTCCCTACTGGATCTTCTGTCCTGGAATTAAGGGCTGGGCAGAGAAAGGTTGATCCAGCTCCCTCAGGGTTTGTTGTTGGTTAATGGGGCTCGTCAAGTCTTGGTTCCTGGTTCCTAAAGGCGGCTTTGGACAGCCTTAGGGGAAAAATTCATTCCCATGAGGGGGACCCCCTGTCTGCCTGCCTACAATCCTGCCCTCCCACACCCTCCTCCCCCCCCCCCCCCCCCCCCCCCCCCTCTGGACCATATGGGATGCTGGGGCTTGCACCCAGGTTGACCACATGTAAGGCAAACACCCTAACCGCTGTGCTATCACTCCAGCCTTTTTTTTAATTAAAAAATATTTTCCTTTAAATTAAATTGCTTTAATTTAAAGCAAAATTGCTTTAATTTAAAGCAAAATTGCTTTAATTTAAAGCAAAATTGCTTTAATTTAAAGCAAAATCATTGATGATGATTTTGACAGCAATGCGGTTGCTGGCGAGAGTGCTCTGGACTGGATGGCCTGTGGACTCGGCGGCAAGCTGGTTCTGCCCATGATCAAGGAGCACATCATGCAGATGCTTCAGAACCGTAAGCTTGCGCCCGTCCCCAGTGCAGGCTCGCACCTGTCCCATTAGCCTCGACTTTACATAATAGAGTATGCTACCCGCACGGCAGAGCCTGGCAAGCTACCCGTGTTGTAATTGATATGCCAAATACCAGTAACAATTATAGACCTCATTCCCATGACCTGATGGAATGGTTTAAGGCTCTTTATGTTCCTGGAGCAAGCAGGTGCCCTTGGGCTCTACTAGCATGAGACAGGACATATGGAGATGTTACTGGTGCCCGCACGAGCAAATCGATGATGAATGGGAAGACAGTGACAGTGATAAATTGCTTTGAGACACACAGTTACAAAGTTGCTCATGTTTGGATTTTGGTCATACAATGTTCCAACACCTATCCCTAGGGAAATGTCACTAGTGTGCATCTCCCATGGCAATTGGCCCCAGTTTCCCTCTTTCCACCTTTTGACCCCAGTCTGCCTCATGGCAAAACTTTTCTTCTCTCTCTCTTCTCTCTCTCTCTCTCTCTCTCTCTCTCTCTCTCTCTCTCTCTTTCTCCCTCTCTCCTTTTGGGCATTGTGGTTTGCACTGTGGAATACCGCTGTTTCTTTACCTACTCCCCTGCGCTTGGACACTTGGCTTATTTGCAGATCTTAACTATTTTTTTTCCCACACCGCCCACCATCGGCCCAGATCTTAACTATTTTAAATAGTGCTGCAACGAGCACAGGTGCACATACATTTTTTGAACTAGTGTTTTGTTTGATTTCAAAATGTTATTTAGACAGCTAGCGAGAAGTGGAATGGCTGAATCATATAATAAATCTGTTTCAAAATTTTGAGAAACCTTTAATTTACATTCCTGCCAGCAACAACACCATCCTTTAAAATTACTATTGCTTCTTCGGGAAGCCGTCCCCGTTAACTGAAGCATGGCCCGGGAACTTTGTACACATTCCTTGACATTTGTTCCAGTTAGGTCCTTGTGTGGTACTTGAATAACTTATTTTTACTTAGTGCAAAGATCCCTCCCCCCCCCACCAACTCAATGCTCTCCTGTAAGACCTGGTGGGCCCACGCCGAATTGTGACCGGCTGGGAAACAGTGAAAGGCACAGAGCTGAGCCCCTGCGCCGCTCAGCCTGTGTGGGGCTGGTCAGGGGTCCTGGAAGGGGGCATGGCTGGGCTCCCCGTCTCCCGGTCAGACCCTCAGAGGCTGGGAAACCTCATGCATCACAACCGCAGCACTTTCAAGGTCTGGACTTCACAGCTTGGCAGAGCCACACCCAACGGAATAGTTGAGTCTCAAGCCCAGATATGCACGACTGGGTGACGGAATCCACCAGGTTCCCGGGGAGCTAAAGCTGGGGCGCCCTCCCCAACTCAATGCCCTCCAGCAAGGCCTGGTGGGCCCGCCCAGAACTGTGACTGGCTGAGACTGTACATGGAGGGTCCCCTCTGTCGCACGCAGCCGCAGAGCGCCGGTGCGTTATCTCAAAACCTAGTATATTCTTCTAACTGGTATCCCATCACATTTTCTAGAGACGAAGTGTGTGGGCATGAAGTGTGGTCTGGGGTCCACTTCGGTAATTTCCTATACAAAGGGCACAATGGAGATTTGAGGATCTCCATTGACTTTTGTCTAACACCAGGTTCATCGACTGTATTTAGAGAATTAGCTCCAACAACAATATTGAATGGATTGTTCAGTGTATGAATAGGAAAAGCTCAAATAGACGTTGAGATAAATATGAAGTAAATGTTGTCAGTAGCTGTGGTGACGGTGTGTCTGGGATTGTCAGTAGAAAACCACTGTGTTCTAGAAACCCAGAAAGTGAATCCAAGAACAGAAACTGGCCAGACTCCCACACATCAGCCTAGGGAAGAGGAAAAAAAAAAGGCATGACCTTATCATTACTGGTCCCTTATATGAGCTGTAAGGACCAACATAATGATGCTGGCTAAGTGAGCAGGCATCGGGCGGGACGGAGGGTGGGGGGGGGGGAATGCGGGTCTCTGGTGGTGGGGGCACACTGGTGGTGGGATTGGTGCAATGCTGAATCTTCCCAGCAACTGTATTGTGAAAAAAGTCTGTGCTTTGTAAATCACGGTGTTTAACATAAATCACTAAGAAAAAGATCCCTGCCTTCCACAAGTTAGAGTCAGTCTTTGGCGAGGGCAGGATGGCCACAGAAACACGTGTCGTGCCAGCGGCATAGACGCGTGCCGGAGGCTGCATCTGTTCTGGGGACCCCGCATTGGCGCCCAGGCTCCTGCCATAGGTGAGACAGAAGGCGCGGCTCCTCCTACCAGGTCTGCCCGACAGCGTCCCTCTCCGCCCCCCCTGCTGGCAAAGACGACCACTCAGCTAGAAGGCAAAGGAGAACCGTCTGCGGGATCCGGTTCCGATTTTGCAAAACGTGGCAAAGAAATGAGTTTGGAGGAGAGCAACAAGATAGCGACTGGCTCATGTCCATGAAACAAAATCTTTCCAGGAAACCGGTAAAAAAATAGATAAATACAAGCCATACTTCTTTGTTTCTATGTCCTGCTGTTCACACACACACAAAAAAAAGCCACATCTCCCTACTGGGAAAATTATTATTATGGTTGTTGTTATTATTATTATTGTTGTTGTTGTTGTTATTATTATTATTATTGCAGAGAAAAGTGGTTGTATTTGTTCTGTTCTATTTTGTTTTATTTTGGGGTCATACCTGGAGATGCTCAGGGTTACTCTTGGCTCTTCGCTTAAGAATTACTCTTGAGGGGCCGGAGTGATAGCACAGCTGGTAGGGAGTTTGCCTTGCACGTGGTCTACTCGGGTTCGATCCCGGCATCCCATATGGTCCCCGAGCACCGCCAGGATTAATTCCTGAGTGCAGAGCCAGGAGTAACCCCTGAGTGTCGCTGGGCGTGACCCAAAAAAGCAAAAAAAAAAAAATACTCTTGACTCTGCTCAGGGGACCATATGGGATGCCAGGGATCGAACCCGGGTTGGCCATGTGCAAGGTGCCAACAGCAGCAAATGCCCTACCTGCTGTACTATCTCTTCGGTCCCTGTAAAGTGACTGTAATTTTTAAAAATAGCTTTTCATTTAAAAGAACTATGATTCACAAAGGTATTGATAGTTAAGTTTAGGCATAAAATATTTCAGCAGTAACTCCAGCACCAGTATCAACTTTCTCCACCAATATTCCCAGATTCCATCCCCTGCCCACCACCACCCACCACCTTGGCATTACAGGCTTTGGTGGTTGCAGCTTAGATGTCACATTTTCAGTGTTGTCGAGCCTGTGCTTTGGGTATGAAACTATAAATCTGTCCCATGTCACGAGGCACCCCCATTTTTTTTCCTTTTTTGGGTCTTTTTGGGTCACACCAGCAATGCTCAGAGGTCACTCCTGGCTCTGCTTTCAGGAATTACTCCTGGCGGTGCTCGGGGGACCCTATGGGACTCTGGGAATTGAACCCAGGTGGGCTGCGTGGAAGGCAAATGCCCCCCATGCTGTGCTATCACTCCCCACCCCCAGGTGAGTTAGCTCACCCATAGTGAGCTACCTTTGGGCCCAGAGAACAGGAAGGCAGAGGCTGCTTACTCGACAAAGGAGATTGGCTCAAGGCGAAGGCGAGATGATGGGACCAGAGCTCTGGTGAGTCACGGGAAGCGGGCCACTCCCCTGCACGAACCATCTTTCCTTATTTCGGATAAAACTTGTGTTGTTTGTGGTGGGAGGAAAGAACAAATGTGAGCTGATCTAATACGTGACTTAAGAAGGGAAAGCTGCCATATGCCTCTTCCAGCTGCAGGCTCTTGGGAATACCAAGTGCTCCTCTCCTCTGACCCTTTCCGCTCCCCCAAGATCTCCTAAGTAGCCCAACTTTGACTAATATTGGGGGCACTGCCCCGAGACAGGGACCCCAACTCTGCATCTTAGCGGCAATGTGACCCCAGCCAAAACTAGGCTGCAGGGATGCTTCAATTGCTCAGTTGAGTTTGGTCTGAGCTAGTTAAGAGTCTCTTATCTGGATAACGCTCTTTTAACAAAAATGTCCCACAAATGGGCGTTATTCTGCCTTCATGGGGCTCATAGTGCAAACTCGGGCTGCGATTGCCTTCACGTGGTCAGGCTTGAGCGCCTTCTCTCCCTCCTGCCCAGGTGAGGCTGTGGCTTCCCCCAAACCTGGAAACCGCTGCCCACTCTCCGAACACTCTGCTCTGCTGTTGCGACCCTGTTGGAGGCAGGCAGATGAGGAGGGTGGATGGTGCCGCCCAGAGTTGGGAAGCAGCGTGGACAGAGTCTGCATTCAGTGTGAACACCGAGGGCAGAGCTTAGGAGGTTCTTTCCGGTGTTCGGATTTGAAGAGCAGGCCATCTGTGTACTCCCTAGATGCAGTGGATTGGAGCGAGTGGATTATGTAAGGTTCCATTTCCTAAAGTTTTATTATATTTGATTGTGAGCAGACAAAGAATCTAGGAAAGTTAGACAGGCGTTTGGCCTGTTTTGTGCCCTTTGTGCTTTGTGGGGGAGACGGATGTCCGGCTGTGCTCGGGCTGCAGGGCTCCAGGGACTGTATGCAGTGCTGGGGATCGGACGCACAGCTGTGTGCAAGGCAGACGCGCTGTGCTATTCTCTCTGGCACCCCTCATGCCTTTTGTTTGATTAAAAATATTCGGGGATCTTGGGGCCAGGCTGGCCAGTGCTCAAGGGCTAGTCGTGACTCCTGTGCTCAGAGTGACTCCTGGAAGTACTCAGGGGACCACCAGCCTTGCCAGGGCTGGAACCTGGCAGGTGCCTCACAGCTTGTAAATCATGTAACTATGAGGCCAGAGCTTCATAATCTTTGTAACTTGATAAAAGTTATTTGCTAATTTTCAGATGTGAAGTTGCTGTTTTGTTTCTTTTTTTTTTCTTTTCTTTTTTATTTCTTTTCTTTTTATTTCTTTTCTTTTCTTTCCTTTTGCGTCACAGGCAGCAATGTTCAGGATTTACTCCTGGCTCTGCACTCAGAAATTCCTCCCTTTGGGGGATGCCAAAGGACAGAACCTGGGCAGCCACCTGCAAGGCAAACACCCTCTCTGCTATACTATTGCCAAGGGTCCCCTCTATTTTGTTTCTTAGGTGCAAAGAGAGGAGGGTTCTATTATACTGATAAACTTCACAAGAAACTGATGGACGATCCCAAAATCCTTCCAACACCTGCTCGAGGCTGAGACATCCTGGACACTCAGAGAGGGGGGTGGGCCATCCCAGAGCCCACGAAACAGAGCCCTGGCAGCCACGCACTCACACACTGCAGAATTGCAGTCATATTTCTGGCCAAACTCCATTGACTTAGTGTCGGGTCGCCCCGCCGGGTCCCCGACAGTGCCGGAAGCGAGTTCCCTTCTACCTCCGAAGCCGGCGAGGAATGGATGAACACTCAGGAATCCGATGCGATTTTAAAAGACTTTACTTATCACAGGTTCAGGCATACAAATCAGCAAAAAAGGAAAAACCCGATGCTTAGGATTCCAGGCTAGAACCCCAGCCATGTGTAGGCCAAGATGGCGACCACCACGTGTGAAACTTCCAAGGGGAATAAACGCCTCACAAGGCGAGATCCCACCGGAAGAAGAAGCTCGGGAGTGCGGGGAACCGGCTAGTTTATACCCCCCCCCCCGCAACCTCAGACCTTCCTCCCATTGTTATGGAAAGCAGGGAGGGTCCAATGCCCCTCAGGTAACCCCCTCCCTGCATCTCACCTAGGGCCTTTACTGTGCTAATGTTTTGAGCCGGGGAAGGCCTTTGAAATGTAGAGAAGGGGGGTTTCTGAGATGGCATGTCACTGTACCAAGGACCAACACCAATGCCAGTTAAATATTTCTCCAAGCCTTCACAAGTCTCCTCTACTTCATTGTAGTTTTATATTTTATCAGGGAGCCATGCTTGTTTGTTTGGAAGCAAACAGCATTTCTCTCTGGTCTAATTAGGTGTCCTTACGTGGCCAGGCTAATATGCTGGTAAGATCTAGCTAGTCCCACGATGATTGTGATAGCATGGGAGAATATTTATACCAGCTAGTACAGCATACATGGTCGGATAAACTGCCACATTTAGACTACCCCCTTATCTACGGAGTGATTTGCGGGGAGGCAATCCAGAGCAGATGCAGCGGCCCTTAGGAGTCCTGCAACAACTTAGGATGGAGCCTCACCCAGAAATTAGCCTGCTGAAAACTAGGTATGTGAGTCTTTGGGTCTGAAATCTCCAGGCTTTCTCAGAGTCCTGTCGGGCTACTTCCCACCCCCTCCCTATACTTCCGGAAGCCTGGCAGTCACATCCACAACCCACACCCACAGATTCCACCCAGTTAAAAATTTAACTCCTCATGTCTCACCCAGTTAAAACTTCTGGATTTTCGGGAGCACACGGTCACTTTTGTGGTCACACAATACCTCCAAACTCTACAGTACTTATAGCCGGTAGTAGCACACCAGATTGCACGGGATGTAACACAGAAGGCAACCAATTTCGGTGAACAAAGTGTAAACACAGAAAGCTTAATCTGTTACAACATTTTAGTAATCTCTTATACAAGTGCTTTATGTCTCCATGGTAAGATGCAACCGTTTACAATAATTTTCTTCTAAGGAAAATTATTCTTGATCATTTTGTTAGGAATATTTTGATAACAAGCATTATAAAATAATTATTGTGGACCTGCTATGTGGGCAGGATTGAGGGGGCTGGGAAAATTGGAGGCAATGGTGGAGGGAGGTGATAATAGTGGTGGGATTGATGTTGGAATATTGAATGCCTGTAACATCATCATGAACAAATCTGCAAACCACATTGTTTATAGAAAATGTAGGGGGGTAAATTTAATAAGTAGGCCTTACCTATTTCACATAAACTCCAAAATATATTAGCTCAGAATTAAAAAAAACGTTTCATTAATGACAGGTATGGCGTGATTATTACCATAATGAGACCCACATATAAAATAATATTTAATGCAATATACTTTAGATTCCAGATTTGAAAACTTACTGTTGTAAATGAGAATAAGCTTTTTATTATATTGTATTAAGGGATCTATTTTAATACAATTTAAGGGATTTGTTTCCCTATTTACACAGGTTGGAATCATACAACGATCACAAATAGACTCTTATTGGTTTATTTTCTATTTGCCGATTCTTTTCTTTTTTTCTTTTTGGGTCACACTCAGTGATACTCAGGATTACTCTGGGTTCTGCACTCAGGAATTACTCCTGGCAGTGCTTGGGATGCCTGAGATCAAACCCTGGTTGGCCTTGTGCAAGGCAAACGCCCTCCCCGGCTGTGCTATCACTGTAGTCCCGATTTGCCATTTCTTAAAGTTTTGTTGGAACAAATCATAGAAAGTAAATTTGTTACGTGCCCAAGGGGGCAGGCTGGGGATGGGAGGAAAAAATGGGGACATTGGCGGAGGGCAGGTCACATTGGTGGTGTTGGAAAACTAAATGCCTGGAAACAACCGTATCATGAACGACTTTGTAAATCAAGGTGTTTTTAATAAAAATAAAATAATATAAATGTCCGGCTAACACAGAGTGCTGGTCTTTAAGCTGGGGCAAGAGGAGCTCCATGGGTCAGGCAGGTCCAGAATATCTACTGCGCACAGCCCCTTGGGTAGAGATTGCTCAGCCATAGTGATGCGTGAAAAGAGGGTGATGGGCATGGCCTGATGGCCTCTGCTCCTGCAAATGCATCAAGAATGGGACCTTGACCTAAGGATGGTCATAGGAGAGAAGGGGCAAATCTTCCCGAACTTCAGGATGTGCATAGTAAAGAGAAAGAGCCATCCTGGGTAGAGCATTCATAGGTGACATAGTGGAGGTTCCAGGTTGCAGGAAGTTCCTGGCATTAGCTGGGGGTTGGGTCTGCTCTGAAATCTTATGTTTGCAATCATCATGGACCCTTGGTCTACCGCTGACATTGTGCTTAGCTGATGAGCACAGGTGCTCTCTCTCTCTCTCTCTTACCCTCTCCCTCCTCTCTCTCTCCCCTCCCTCCCTCTCTCTCTTTCCCTCTTTCCCTCTCTCTCTCTCTCTCCCCACCCCCTCTCTCTGTCCTAGCTGGGTACTTAACCTCTTCTAGCTTACCATGTTGTATACCATTATTACTTGGCTTTCCTAAACTACGCTCTCCTTCTCGGCAACCTGCCCCGCCCTTCCTTCAGTCAATGCTTGCTTCCCTCTTTGTTGAGAAATGAAGGCTGTTAGCACCCTATCCTGAGATTTGTCTGTGCCAGACTGTGTTCTCTCACAAGCTCTAAGAAATACATGAGGCTTAACATACATTTTCATATTATGAACCGTGAGTTTGTAATATATGCACATCAGATATGCCATGATATTTAACTTATGCAGTGACAGAATTGTGTGATTTAGTTATCTAATTTGTCTATCTCATTATAATCCATTCTTGCAAATGTTATTCTCTCCATCAATGTTTCATCTATAGACAAGTGTGGCTTCTTTCACTCTTGCTGAAGGCACTTTCTCTAGGACAGCAGAGAAGGGGTGAGCTGGTCTTGAGAGATGGCCCATCATTCAAGCCAAAGGGAGGAGAAGGTGCTGAAGCACCATCTTCTCAAAGCAATAATAGCCTGGTGCTTAGTCAAGGGCTCAGTGAAAAATTTCATTTTGCCTCCTGCAAAGCATCAAATCCACCAGATGGGGCTCTAATATTCATTTGATTCAGTGACTGAAATTTCTCAGCTTTTACAATTATCTTAAGAGAAAGAAAAGATATTACCCTGCTAGAGAATTTGCCTGAGATAAGCTTATGCCTTAATAAGCATTATCTGATTATTGTTTAATATCTTTTAGTACCGTATAGTAAATTATATGGGGAAGTGGTCTCTTTGTCGCAGACTGAGGTATCCAAATAGCTGAATTAAATCAGCTTAAGTATTTCTGAATAGATCCTTTTACGAGCCTTCTTTTGAGGAAATAAATACATATTTATGCACAAATGGATGCATTTTGCCACAGCATTGCTCCGCCGTTGGAGTTATCGACATAATTTAAAATGTGAATTATTTAAAATTGTACTGAATCATTGTGGATGTATGAGAGGAGCAAAATACTCAGCCCTAGCCAGCTACTTAGGGTTTGCTTTAAGAGGAAAAACTCGAGTTATTTTTTTTTTCAGCGCTGGGATATGGGTTCTCTGAAGAAAACATTTGGCTTCTATTTTTCTGGGTTTTATATTTAGAAATTAATCTTTCTTGGACTCATTTATTGATGTCTCATAACTTTTTGTTCAGCCTAGAAGAGTGCCAACCGGGGGAGCTGTAGGACTTTTGATTTAGGGTGGTGGATGGAAACAGCAGGCCTGGGCTGGATTGGAGAGCAAGCATGGCTCCAGAGGGGCCCGTTTTAGTGCTTCAGTGACTGCAAACATAAGTCAAAAACACCAGCGGTAAGTTGTTTGCCTTTTAATTGTGGTAGAGCACATAACGGAAAGAGAATCATTTTCACTGTTTTTTTATATGTCCAAGTTAGTAGCGTTAAGTATATTTTCATAGTTGTGAAACATCTTAAGAACATTTCAGACGCGATGGGGCACGTTCAGGGTGGTATGACCGTAGACCTTAAGAACATTTCATCTGGGTCAGGACTTGGCTCACAAAACAATGGCCAGTTCCTACTGTTCTCACAAACTGTACCTTGAGTTGGATTACTTTAGATATTTCTTTCCAGTGGAATCATGCCAAAGTGGGACTCATGCATGAACGTATGGAATGTATTCCATTAGGAGAGTGACTGCCATACACGGATACGCATAGGTGAAGACAGAGTATCTGCTCTTTGTGCCTGGGTGAGTTATCTCACTGTACCGTCAGCGTTCTGTGCTGGGGCACGGAGCACCGCTTCCTTCCTCGTTCAGATCGACTCATTTCAGGGTATATCTCAGCCACACTGGGGTTATCCGTTCATCTCTGGGCTTCTTGTTTTTAACAACAGATAAACTCACGTCTAGGAATGCTGGAGTGATCATATATTTGAGACTTCATTTTCAATTCCATCAAACAATTCCTTTTCATTTCTTACATTTAAATTGAATTCCAGAACTACTATTGCTAGATCTTATGGAAATTTGGTTTTTATGTTTTTATATTTTAGGAACTGCCTTTCTCTTACCCATATCAATTGCCTCCTTGTACAGTCCAACCGACAAGTATACAAAGGTTCCAGTTTTTCCACATTCTCGTCAACACTTGTTACTGTTTTGAATTTTTTTTGGTGGGTGGGCTCACCTGGCAGTGTTCAGAGATGGCTCCTGGCAGTGCTCTGGTGGCCAGAGATAGTGCTGGTGATTGAAGCTGGCTCGGCTGTGTATGAGGCAATTGCTCTACCTAGTGTACCGTCTCTCCAGTCTTCTGGTTTTGTTTATTTTTTGCCACACTTGGTAGTGCTCAGGGGTTACTCCTGGCTCTGTGCTCAGGTACCATTCGCAGCATGCTCAGGGCACCTTATGGAATGCTAGGGATCGAATCTGAGTAAGTTTCAAGCAAGATAAACACCCACCCTCTGTATTATGGCTTAAGCCCATACTTTTAAATAGTAAAATTTAAGCAAACTTTAGAATTATTCTGGCATTGGTATGAGGTAGAGGGTTCTAAAGTGTGTGCAAAGGTTTATAAGAGAGCATATATATAAAAGTACATATATGTATACATATATGCATATTTTACCAAAATTTTATCAGAAAACATACAAATTCACAGGTAAAGAATAGAACGTGTTAAGGCAAATGGGGGTCAGAATAAACACATTCAACGTCACTGACTGCATCATATGGGGAAAATGATTATGCTCTAAGTTGTACAAAAATAGCCATGTTCATATAAAAAGATCCAGCCAGTTAAGAATGGCATGTAATAAGGACAAGGCTCCGGTAAATTTTCTACTGATTTCTGTTTCCAGTCAAATTTTCAAATCCCTGCTGCTGGAAAGAAACCACCAAGTGAAACTTATCCATACCCTTTTAGGTAGCTTCTATGTAAATATCTACATTTGTACTTTACTACATAAATGCTTCTCATGAGGAGTTTTATCTACTAAATACATTCTCCCAAACTTGAGATATCACTGTATCACCGTCTTCCCGTTCATCATCGATTTGCTCGAGTGGGCCCCAGTAACATCTCCGTATGTCCTGTCTCATGTTAGTAGAGCCCAAGGGCATCTGCTTGCTCCAGGAACATAAAGAGCCTTAATCCATTCCAAAATGAGGTCTATAATTGTTACTGGTATTTGGCATATCAAATCAACATGGGTAGCTTGCCAGGCTCTGCCAAAACTTGAGATATAGCTGACATATATGCTAAGATGTAAAATGTAAAGATTTGGTATAGGACATACAGATGAATAATTACTACTTAAGGTTAGTAATAAATTCATCACCTCATATAGTACCCTGTATGTATGTTTGAGAGAGAGAGGGAAGAGGAGGGAGGGATCGAGTGAGTGAGTAAGTGAGTGAGTGAGAGAGAGAGAGATTAGAGCTCTGCTTTCTTTGCACTCAAACATCTAATACTATATTGTTAACAGTAGTCACTTAGACCCTCCGGGCTTACTCATAATCATAATTTATTTTGGGAGGAGAGTACACCTGGTGGTGCTCATGGGGATTACTTCTGGCTCTGTGTTTTGGGGTGCCCATGCAGTGCTCAGAGAACCATGCATTGCGGGGGCTCAAACCAGGATCAGCGCCTGCAAACCCAGCTCCTTAAATGCCTGCCCCCTCTCCCCAGCCCTGGACTTACTCATCTTCTTCCTGGAAGTTCATGCCTGACATCTTCCCCTTCTCCTCACTTCCCTGTCCCTAGCAACCACTTGCTGGATCTTTGTTTCTATGTGCTTAGTTTCTTTGGCTACGGAACAAATGAGATCAACCAATATTTATATTTCTCTAAATCTTTCACTAAGAATTGAAAAATGTGAATTTTCTATTAAATGGAAAATTAAAAAATGTGAATATTCCATTGAATATATTTTTAATTTTTTATTTTTACAATTACAAAGATATACAAAAATTAAAAAGTTCATATTTGGGTTTTGGTCAAACAGTGTTGCAGCACCCATCCTGCCACCAGTGCCCATCTCCCACCACCAACGTCCCTTCCCTCCCTCCCCCCCCAGCCCTCCTCCATGGCAGGTTCTTTATTTCTTTCCCCTTTCTCTCTCTTTCTCTTTTCCTTCCCTTCCAGACTATGGATTACAGAACATACATTAAAGGGTTGTCATGTGTATCTTTTTGCCTCCATTTAATGCTCAGTTCTAGGTTGGCATTAGTACCCTCGACAATTGTTAGCACACTGTTCCATTTTCTGTCTTACCTAGCCTCTGACTCCCACACGCTTGTGATAATTTCCACCTTTGACAAGACCTCCTGATTTCCATTGAATATTTAATTGAACTTATTTTATGAGAAGGAAGTTGTTATCCACGTTCTACTCAACTCTAAATCACTGGTGCTGATGGAATTATTTATGTTAGCCTTGATTTTCTACAGCAGCTTGAAATCCTGGTTGGGGCAGAAATTACATCACTATCACTTGCCCTTGATAAACTGGAGACATCAAGCAGATAATTCCAATTATTCCCAGACATTTTTAATGATGTGGAATGGTGAGGAAAAGATTTTGGGGGTGGGTGGGTACATACCTGGTGGTGCTGAGGAGCTACTTACAGCAGGACTTAGAGGTTGCTTCTAGCAGTGCTCTGGGAGCCAGGCAGTGGGACCTGAACCTCCTGCACCAAAGCATATGTCAGTCCATTGAATGACTTCTTTTTTTTCTGACCAAAAGTTCAACATTTTTTTAAAAAGCCAAGTGGAATTGTTATGAACTTAAAATTTAATATTAAAAATGCAGACGGGTTCACGATTCAGCAGCAAAGTACCTGCAGTAGCAAAACACCTGCTTTGTAAGTGTGAGGTTGAAATTTTGATCCCAGGCATGACCCCACATGAGTTGCGTGTGTTCCCAGAAGGCCAAATGATTGGGATTTCTTGTGCCACAATAGAGTATGTGATTTCTGATGCACTGTCATCTTGAGTCTGAGCCCTTTGACTGGAGTGTGTGATTATCACAACCAAGCATGTGACCCCTCCAAAGAGCATGTTGTGAGCACCACAAGCAAATGTGTAAAACCTTTGGCCAGTACCAACAGCAACAAAAAAAAAGGAAGGGAATTAGTGAAAAGTTAGAATTTAATTGAAAGAAGATGTGAGTTCAAAACCTGGCTGCTTCAGTCTCTTTGATATTTGTCAATATATCCATCCATCCATCCATCCATCCATCCATCCATCCATCCATCCATCCATCCATCCATCCATCCATCCATCCATCCATCCATCCATCCATCCATCCATCCATCCATCCATCCATCCATCCATCCATCCATCCATCCATCCATCCATCCATCCATCCATCCATCCATCCATCCATCCATCCATCCATCCATCCATCCATCCATCCATCCATCCATCCATCCATCCATCCATCCATCCATCCATCCATCCATCCATCCATCCATCCATCCATCCATCCATCCATCCATCCATCCATCCATCCATCCATCCATCCATCCATCCATCCATCCATCCATCCCTGTTTCCTTTATGCCTGATATTGTTGCCTTGGAGATATAGCAGAGAGACAGACAGATGTGATAAAAAATCTCTGTTTTCATACAGTTTGCATTCTAAAGCAAGACAATAAACAAAATACTAATCCACTTTTAAACCATCAAGCACTATTCACTCTCCCCCATGATCTTGACTCACCTCTTGGATAAATTAACAGTACCTCAACAGTGACTAAACCAGCATCTGCTCTCATTGACTTTGGGAAAAAAAAACCCAAAAACAAATCCAAAAAACCAAACATGTGAATGTTTGTTTTTCTAATAGGACTAGAAAAATTTATCACAAAAGATCAGCCTCATGATATACTGTGCACCCTGGAATGCTATGAATTCTAAATGATCTTACTGAGTTTTTGAAATATGTGTATCAACGCAATATCAAATAAAAATGCATTTTTATAGAAAAACTTGATTGAAACTCCCTGATTAGTCCTTTAAAGTGAATTTATTCAAATCAAACTTACTGCAAAAAAGCATGAAAATTATTCAAGAAATGTAAAATGTAATCCACCCAATCAAAGTATTATTAAGAATTGTAGCACTGAGGTTGACTGTGATTTTGGATGTTTTATTGGTGGCACTTTTCAGCCTCCCACTCCCTCTTCCCTTGCTCCCAGCCCCTAGGGAGGCTGTAAGAGCCTCTGTGCGTTCCCTCCTGTGAGCTGGTAGGAGGCTCAAACCAGATAGGACCATGCCAGACTCTCCTTCCAATGTAGTGAAAACTCAAGTTTTCCTTCTTTGCTACCTCAGTTCATTGTTTTATCACTTGTCACTTGTATCACTTGTCTTCCCGTTGTTCACTGATTTGCTCGAGCAGGCACCAGTAACATCTCCATGTGTCCTGTCACATGCTAGTGTAGCCCAAGGGCATCTGCTCACTCCAGGAACATGAAGAGTCTCAAACTATTCCTTCAGGTCATGAGAATAAGGTCTATAATTGTTACTGGTTTTTGGCATATCAAATACAACATGGGTAGCTTGCCAGGCTCTGCTGTGTGGGTGGTATACTCACAGTAGGAGTCTCTCATCTCATGGATTTACTGATGAACCGCTATAGGGAGAGATTGGCTTTTATCTTGGGTGGGGCTCTGACGAGCTCTTGCCAAGGACCCCTATAGAAAGCAACCTCAGCCCTTGATGGAGAGCCAGTGTCACTTTCAGATGCAGTAAAAATGTAGGAAATGGACCAATTAGCAATATTAATTTGTTGCAGAATATGTTGTTATTTTGCTACAACAAGACTGTTACTATTCACCTCAATTTAGTAGGAAGTTTCCTCTGTTCATATAACAAGGGCTGTGTGGCAAATTAATTTTTCCAGTACTTTTTGCTAAAGTGTGACAAACCTTGATTTGTATGGAAGGTCATTTTAGCATTAATTTGTTCTCAGTGATAATGATTTATTTATGGTGAATCTCACTTCTTTTTTTCATTAACTTCCATGGTTTTTACTTGTCTCCAACATAACTAACCAGAAATGCAAACATGAGCAACGATATCTGGGGAGATAATTGGTTATAAGGTGATCATACACTGGATGTCATTACATTAATGTAGGCATTGAAATAAAAACGCCCTCCAGAAAATAGATGAGAACCCTGGTAGCCCCTGGAAATCTGTCCCCAGCTCCTTGAGAGCCCTAGGCTGTAATCAGTGGGAACACTGACTAACGCGTTCACTCTCATCCAGCTCGTATGGTGTAGGTAGACATGATACCGCCATTATCTTCTGTAATCATGCCGGTGCTGCAACCTGGGTGGAACTGGAGCGTATCATGTGAAGTGAAGTGAATCAGAAGGAGAAGGACAAGTATCAGATGTTCTCACTTACCTTTGGTATATATGGAGGAAAATGACAAGGGACTGGTAGGTCCCAAGTGATAGCAACTCCTTTCCTTGGATTAGAGAAATGAGAATGCCAAAAACAGAGAAGTTGGGGGGGTGGTTAGAGAAGTGGGAGATGAGTAGGTGGACCAGAGATAACATAAGGACATCAATCAAGGGTCTTGGACACTTTGGTGATTAGAGATGAGTCAGCATTATTTTGAGCATGTGACCCAAATTATAAAGTTGTTTTTTTTTAAGAGTGTTCTAAGGAGTAAAGTTGGGGAGATGGAAGGAACCTTGGGTCGTTGATGGAGAGACGCTGGCACTGGTGGTGAGTTCAGAGGTGGAACATTGAATGCCTAGAACTCTGTTGTTAAAAGCTTTGTAAGCCATGGTGCCTACATTAAAAATCAAGCCAAAGCAACTATCCTCATTTCCAGTGAAACATGGAACAGTTGTTGAGGATACCGTGTCCATTGCAGGCCTAATGGATGCTCCCATGGCCGTCGCTTAGTCCTTGACTCCCAACCTCCAGGTGAAAGGGAGTCAGAGCTGAAGATTGGCTTCCTTGGATAGCTCAATACGGCCTGGTCTGTGAAGGGACATGACCTTTGGCCCTGTTGGGAAACGGTCTGAAGAAAGAGGTGACTAATACCAGACACGATGTTGAACTGGGCTGCAGACTCATTTTGTGCAGTAGGTGAAGGATGTGTCTCAGCAGAAGACGCCCTGCCCAGACAAGCTCCCTCACCTTACCTGCTTCCGGCGTAAATGCCCCAGAATGCTGCAGCGCTCTTGCCTGTGGCTGGAGACCAGCTCTCCGCATTAGGGTTGCCAGTTAGCTTCCGGTCAGCTTCCTTCTTCTCCAGCCTTGTCCTCTGTTCTCTGGCACTGTACCCATACGGGCGCTGCTCTGAGCCAGTGAGAGCAAAGTGGAACCCATTGTTCCCAGCTCACTGCGACTCGGGTGTAGAGAAGAAGGCAAATGAGGGCTTCTGCCTGAATTCATTAAGTCCCACATGTTTCCATGGAACGTTTAAAGGTGTGAATGTTTGAGTTCCACATTCACACCCCTTCTCCACCTGTTGAAAAATGATCCCCAAAGCGACTTTCCCTTAAACTCGTTTTGGATTTCCACCAGATGTGATTCCAATTCTCCTCTAAGCCCTCTTCTTAGGCTGTGGGGTGATCTTGCTTAAGGACTGTTTTGCCCAATATTAGACATTGCTATTTTTAAAAAAAATATTGTTATACATAACATTATTTTATATATGCCATTTATTTTTAAATTATTGTTATACATAATATTATTTTATATATTGTCTAATAATACTGTTTTGGATTTTTGGATCCCACCTGGTGATGTTCAGGGGTTGCTCCTGGCTCTGAACTCAGGAATTAGTCCTGGCAGTGTTCAGGGAACCATATGGGATGCCAGAGATCAAACCTGTTGACCATGTGTGTGGCAAATACCCTACCCACTGTACTATTGCCCTGCCCCCTGTTATATATTGTTATATGTAACATTTTAATGACTTTTTTTTGGTCAAACCTGGTCCTCATGACTTACTCCTGGCAGGCTCAGGGGCCACATGTGGTGCTGGCGATCAAGCCTGGGTGGCCACGTGCAAAGCAAACACCCAGCCACTCTACTATTACTCTGGCTCTGGTAGACATTTTTTTTTAAATTCATGGCACGTAAACCTCAAGTGCTTTGTGGATGCTATGAGCTGACTTAAACCGCAGACAACTCTGAACTACAGCTATGTTTTTACAATGGAATGACTCCAAACAGGGCTGCTTTAGCTTTCTTCTTCTCTCTTTTTTAAAGACGATACTCATATATTTTTATTGCATCTCATTATCACAGGTCTGAAGAATCATTGTGTATACCCTGCCATTTCTGTAGCTGGAAAACTTAGATCTTATTCTCCAGCCTTCTGTACAATTCCTTTTCAGAAATGTAGATTCCATCCAGCGTTTTTCGTCTATCTTTATTTTAAACTGTAGTGTTTTGATGAATCAAAGCAGCTGAATTGGATACAAGATCGATCTCATTACCTTCAAGAACTAACTCCTCTTTCTGAGCTGGAGTGACCGAGCATGTAACACCTGAGCTCATCCAAACCCTGAGCGTGTATTTTTTCATACAAGATATTTTGGATTTTGACAAATGGCCCATTCTCCTGCGTAGCCACACTGAGGGAGGTGAGGCCGTGCAGACCTTGTCTTGTAGGAAGGCCCAGGGTGACCCCTCGATTATGTCCTGCATGTGAGAACCGGTGGTGAGGCCTGAAGCCGGCTCCTTCCCATCCCTCAGTGGATGGTGTGGCCCAAAAAAGGCAGGAAAAAAGAGAAAAGTATGCTTTGACTCATTTTGGAGGATGAGCCCTGACAAGGAACAATCACTTTGGGTGGTGGACTCTAAAACTGCGATTTTCCACTAGTAGGTTGAACAGAGAAGGAAAGCTGCCTGCTGCTGCTGCCCAACCCTGGCCTCGAGGGCTCTCTGTCTCAGAGCCTCTCATGGCCATGACTTCCAGCAGGGGGCAGCTGGGATCACAGCAGAAACATCACCAAAGGACAAAGTAAATAAAACAAAGATAAAGTTGGGGAAATAATACCACCTGATTTGGTACCACATGATTTCAGTCATTTGCGGAATAGAGAGAGAGATAAATTCAGGGAATAGACAGCACAAAGCGATGCCAAATCCTTGGATTATACTGCTGATTTAGAAGTAATAGTAGGAAATGAAGACTGGACCAGAGTGATAGAATGATAGTGGCGGGCAGTCATGGCGGGCAGTCATGGGGATTAGTCAGAGCCGCTGTGCATCAATAGTATAGGCTTTACCACATTGTAACCATATTCTAAAAAGAGTATGTGATTTGAGAATTATGATAAACTTACAGTAATAAAAACAATGTGACTGCAAAGAAACTCAAGTAAGAAATAGAATAGAAAGTTCAGAAATGGATTCATGTATTGTAGACAGTCGGTTTCCAAGGAAAGAGTCAGGTGATTTGGAGGAGAAAAGACAGTGTTCTGCAGAAATGCTGTTGGAGCAATCGTTGTCTCCCTGTAAGCACTGAATTGTTTTCCGGCCCTCCAGTGCCTTTTCCTGCAATCCCCAGTGCTTTGACTTTCCTGAGTTCTTAACATCATCTCATCAACGTTGAGGCCCTTTGAGTCCCAGTCCACACCTGGTTTATTCCTCCTGGCACCAGCCTAAATAAAAACTTCTGAAGACACTAAGTGAGATCTCAGCCCATCCACTTCTCCTCTCTCTAGGGAGCACGGGTCTGTCCTCTGGTGTCTTGCAAACTATTGGTTCATATATTTTGTCAGTGCCTTTTATTTTTTTGTTTTTGTTGTGGTTTCGGCATGTTTTTGCCAGGAAGAAGCAACATGTTTGACAAAAATTTCATTTTCTTTTTAAGTATTTGAGTCTGTGAGGATGAGCTATTTGTTTTGACAATTTGATAATTTCTATTTTCTCTGAAGAGGCTCTTTTTCTCTTGTGTTTTCAAATGTACTGAAAGAGCCATAGAGTTAAGACTTTCATTTCTTCTGTGTCTGTGGTATTTTACTCATTTATGTTTCTACCTTTTCTTTCTTTTCTTGAAAACTTGTTTCCCAAATGAGTGCTGTTGTAATTTTTTCTTAAATAGCTATCACATGTATTTAGCAATATATGCATTTTTGATAATAATTTAGTGGTGCATGCCTATATTTTTACTATCTTATTCCATCTCATTTTTTTCTTGGCTTAATTGTTACTTTTCTATCTTTTGGAATCAAATATTTAATTCATTTGTTATTTTTCTCTTTTAGTAGGGACCAATTTCAGATATTAGTTTATACATTTGTAAACAAGAAATAATTTTCTCAGGGAAATTTAAGCAATTTCTCTGTCAAAAAGTAGCATTAAAATTTGACATAATGAAATGTATAGGTAAGACTTAACTCTCCAGGAATCCAGAATTAAAGATCTGTGGTTAAATAGGGAAAACACTGTGCATAATCTAAGTTGAAAATACATGTCAGTTGATATTTGCTGCTGTAAAAATTATGCTATGATGTCTCTGTAAATAGAATTTTAGTTGCCTTGGAACAGAATTACTTTATATTTTTTTCTCAACCCTTTATTTGTAAAGGAAGACATTGGACAGAAGTGTTCAAACAGGACCTGAGGCAGTTGGAGGAAAACATTAAAATTTTTTAAAATTATTTTTTTAAAAATAGTTTATTATACCATCATGAGATAAACAATTACAAAAATGTTCATGTTTGGGTTTCGCCATACAGTGTTCCAGCACCCATCCCTCCATCGGTGCCCATTTACCACCATCAATGTCCCTGATTCCCTCCCCCCCCCCCAGCCTGCCTCTATGGCAGGCTCTTAAGCTCTTTTTTTCTCTTACTCTCTGTCTCTCTCTGTCTCTCTCTCTGTCTCTCTCTCTCTCTCCCTTCTTTCTCTTACATATTGTGGATTGTAATACATGTACTTAGAGGTTATCCTGTGTATCTTTTTGCCTGTATTTAATGCTAAGTTCCATGTGGTAATAGACTTTCGACAATTATTGGCACACTGTTCCCTTCTCTGTCTTACCTAACCTCTGCTCCCACATGTACCTTGGAACAGAATTACTTTAAAGTAAGACAGTACACCTGCACACTCCATGTAGACTTTGTTAACTTTGTATGTATGTACATGGCCATAATCAAAACCCCACAGCAGAAATACGAACATATCTACCACCTCACAAATTTGCCTATATTCCTTTTGAGACATGAGTAAAATTTCTGTGAGTTTGAGTATTGTAAACGCCTTGTGCAAAATGAATCCTATAGTATTTTTTTTTTTTGGGTACTGGCTCATTTCACTCAGCATTTTACCTTCCAGGGTCATCAGAATCATAATTTTTTTTTTCCAGAGGAAAGGAAATAGTGAGATTTGCTAGTCCACAGCACTAATGCAGATGTGTCTGATGGACCTTTTCATTTATGTTGTTTAGTAAATCTGGGATCTGGGGAAGACTCTTATAAGTATTATATAGAGACCTTAAGAGTTTTTCTGAGAATAGAGGAACTGCCCAGCCATTCACGAGGCTCCCAGGGAGGGATGGCGGGTTCTAGTCCTGGCCTGCCACCCCAGCAGAGCTTCGCAACAAGTCAGACGACCCCCCCCCCCGCCCAATCCATGAGAGCAGCCATTTTCCACATCTGGACCTCCCTCTCGCCAGAACTCCATCCAGCAGGCGACCTTATCACAGCCCGGCTTGCGCAGCCGCTGTGGCAGCACAGTTCATCAATAAATGCTGTATTTAGAGGTGACTACAGGAGTATGCCACCCACATGGCAAGCCTGGCAAGCTCCCCTTGTCATATTTGATATGCCAAATACCAGTAACAATTATGTTAGGTCATTCCCATGACCTAATATAATGGTTTGAGGCTCTTTATGTTCCTGGAGCTAGTAGATTCCCTTGGGCTCTACTAGCATGAGACAGGACATATGGAGATGTTACTGGAGCCCGCATGAGCAAATTGATGATGAACGGGAAGATAGTGATAGTGATAGTGATAGAGGAACTAGGACCTCTAATACCCTCTTCCTATGTATTAGTTGGCTAGGTTGCCATAACAAAGTATGACTTCCACACGACAAAGAACACCAAAGTCTGCCCACATAGCACTGTTGTCAACCTCCTTTTTACTAAGGCAACGTTATTTACAAAGTTAGTCCTGGCTCAGTTTCTGGCAGACAGTGTTCCAGCCCAATTCCACCACTAGTCAGTGTTCCGAGTCTCTGGAATTCCATCCCCAGCCCTCTCATTGGCACATTTTAAAATTTGGTTGCTGTAGTTGGGATCTCAGGTTTTCAGTGTTGCTGACTGTGATTTGTATATATAGATATACCACCCCTCTACCACCCCTCTAGACCACCCGATGCATCAGGGCTCTTGACCCCTGTCCCTGTCCTTTCCTGTCCATTTTTTTACTTTCCCTCTCAATTTCTTTCCTTACTTATCTTTTTTCTTCTTATATGCTGGTGTCAAGGGTGATCTAGGTATCCCTCGCTTTAAAGCATTTTGTTCTGTTACTCCATAGACCACAGATAAGTGAGACCGTCCTGCATCTGTCCTCCTCCTTCTGATTTCTTCGCCTAACATGATTCTTCCAGCTCCATCCAAGTGGCAGTGAATTGCATGACTTCATCATTCCCTGCGCGGCATATGGTATTCCATTGCATGTCTAAGTCACAACTGTTAACGCGAAAAGTGGATTCGCACGTGCTAGTGGGTTCTTGAGTATTGTATGAAAGAATTACATACAAAACTCAGAAAGTTGAGTAAGTCAGTTTAATATACAGAGGTTTCCAGGTCCCTTCCCCAAATGTCTAGCCTCTCTGTTACCCGTGAACGAATTCCTGGTCCTGTCCTGCGCAGTCTGCTCACATCCCGCACGATGGCCCTGTCCTGTTCCTGTGCTGCTCTCTCAATGCCTGCCACTGGGCCTCCCAACTGTACCCCAGTCCCTGCTGTCCTGTCTTGTTTTCCTTAGTCTTCAGTCTCTACCCTGTCCACGTGGGTGAGACTCCTGTGCTCAGTACCTTGCCATTTCCTGGGCATCCGTGCCCTGCCTGAACCTGAGCTATCCTGAGCATCCAAGCCCTACCGTAACCTGGGCCTCTGAGCCTGGCCCATACCTGTAGCAGCCCTTGCCTTGCCTTCCGTGGCCTATCTGTTCTGGGCCCTGTACCTGGGCATGCTGTCCTACCTGATCCAAGGAGAGAGGGAGGGAGCAGGTTGGGAGCAGTGGGCCAGAGAGCGAGAGCTCTTCTCTTCTCCCCTTGTTCTCTCCTCTCACTTCATTTCACTTCACTTCTCTCTCTGGGGGAGGAGCCTTTTATCTGTTGCCAAATCCCACCCCCAGGTATCCCCTTCTACATTTTGATTGGCTACCTATTCCTTGGGTGTGTTTAGCTACCTGAGACCTGGTGCTTTACTCCTTAGCTCCTGCTGTATCACAACTTCTTAATTTACTAATCTGTCATTGGACACCTAAACTGATGCTATAGCCTAACTATTATGCTATGTATGCTGCAACACAAAGGACACAGAAAAGCATCTGAAGCTAGGGGAGATGCCCAGAATAGATCCCACTATTGCGTTTCAGAGTCAGCATGGCCTTATGATACCTTGATTTCTAGCTTTCAAAACCATAAGAGTAAAGTTCTGTTTGAATTTCTTTGTCTAGCATTGAGCAGGAAAATCACAAACTTCTGTATGACTCTATTACTGTAGTCAAGCTTTTGTGAGCAGGGCATCTGGGACTAGGGTCTCTAGGCTCACAGGTCACCCAGCTGTTCTTCCCATGACCGAGGCTTTCAAAGATCAGCAGAAAGACCACACAGTTCAGTCCAAACTTCAATTTAGCTCATGAGAAAAGTGTCAAGGGGATTGTTGTGCAATAATAGTGGCAGAACAGCAGAGAAGACAAACCCAAAGGAGCAAGAACTTTCCAAGCTCCAAGCTTGTGTTCCATTGGTCTAAGAAATTCACAAGACAAAGACCAGATACAAGCGATGGAGATGTGAACTTTGAATCTTATTTATTTCTTTTCTAAAATGCTGCTCATTTATTTATTTATTTATTTATTTATTTATTTATTTATTTATTTATTTATTTATTTATTTATTTATTTTGTATTGAAGTAGCATTGCATCATTATGTTATATAAGTTTCAAACACATATATATGCTAGGTGAAGTTCTTCCTTCACATAACACATTTGAAACTTATATAGTCCAGTCTTATTCTTCACCTTAAAAATGACCCTTTGGGGCTGGAATGATGGTAGAGTGGGTAAGGTGCTTACCTTGCATGCAGCCAAACTGGGTTTGATCCCCAGCATCCTATATGGTGCCTCAAGCAGAACTAGGAGTGATTCCTGAGTGCGGAGTCAGGGGTAAGCCCTGAGCGCTTCTGGGTTTGGCTCCCAAACAAAAATAAAAACAACTTCCTCCTCTCTAATGACCCTTTGAAATGTATATAACCATTCTTCTCCCTTTCCTTTCTTCTAAAAGTTTATTTTTGTGTTTTCTACTTCTAGGTGTTTTTCAGATAAATGAAAATAAAATCCCACTAGTTTAAGGAGATACTCCTCTCCATATGTTTATGTTTGCATTATCTACAATAACCAAGCAACAGGAATAACCTGTGTTGATCGACTGACAAATGGAGAAAGAAGAGGTGTAGGTAACTCTGGGATACTACACAGTTACAAGAGAGTTGAAAACACAGGACGAGCACACAGGATGCTGTGCTGAGCGACATCAGTTGGATGGAGACAGACAACTTTGCAAGATGGAGGCAAAGAGCTGTTTGACCTCACAGGTAGGTGGGACATGGGGAAAACCAATCAATTACATCCTGCTCTATCTCTCTATGGGGAGAAATGCAAAGAATTTGTAGTCAGTCTATGATTTAATCCAAGCTTGTTTAGCAGAATGTATTTTTGGGGAGTGAAGGGAGGGACCGTGCATTTTTAGAATTCTCAAGATTACAGGAAGCGTTGGGAGTAAGACTGGGATTGCAACATTGATTACTCATGGTCACAAGTCAACATGGAAATCCGGGGATTTCCTCTCTGGGATACTTCTGGCCCTCCTGTCCAATTTGGGGTCATAGGTACTTGGTATATCACAACCCTCTCCCTTATGCCATATTGGGGAATGTCTTCCGGCCCCCTAAAACAAGGTTTCTGATGTGTTACTTTCTGGGGGTAGTCATCAACTTTGCTGTAGGAAGGTGCTGTTATTAAGCAGGAGAGGAGTTCCCTTTCAGAGCAGACCACCTTCTCGCTGGGGAAAAGGACAATTCCTTTTCATCTTCCTAGCCTCCTCTAGGAACAAGGAAAAAAATATGATCTCAATCAATTATCCTGCCACATTTGTTTACCCATTAAGTATTGGAACTGTTTGTCTTCCTTTTAAATTACTCCTGAGCTCTGTAGAGCGGAGTATTTTGTCTTATAAAATTTATCATTGTGGAATTACTTGTCGCTGTTCCTCCAGAAATGTCAGGTCTCTGAATTAGGAGAAGGGAGTCTCGCAATAGAACAACTTTTCTTTATGAGGTATGTAGAGCTCCATCATTTATTATGTAGAATGCCCATTAGCACACACAGGTGCCTAGGCAGATACTTAAAGAATGAAGATACCATTCTTTACACATGTGCTACCTAGAGTTGGATGTTGTGATAAAAATGCAAAGAGACTTTCCATTTCTGTCTCTTCATTTCTTCCCCCTTAAAATGAACAGAATCTTGAAAAGTTGCCATTGGAGAGGCGATCATGCACAGCCTTCAGAATCCAGATCCTGTTCCCTAGGAATCCAGATGTGTAGAGTGCAAAGGGCGAACAGAGTCACCAGGAAACTTTGTGCAGACCCTGCAGGTCTTGAAGTGCTGAGATGGGGAGAGATGCTGTAGACCCCCAGGGTTGGGTGCGGTGGGACAGGGTCCAGGTGGATCTCAGAGTGGACGCAGATATGACCTCTGTAATCTACATTTTTCTATAACCTGTCTTGTCAGAGAAGCAGTCAGTTCTTTTTTAATATTTTTCTCTTTGGGCCATATCTGGTGATACTCAGGGGTTACTCCTGCCTCTGCACTCAGGTATTCCTACTTTCAGTGCACAGGGATGCTGGGAATCGAACCTGTGTTGGGCGCGTGCAAGTCAAGCACCCTCCCACTGTGCTATTGCTCCAGCACAGAAGCCGCCAATTCTTTCCTGAGACCAGGCAGGAGCCTGGCATTCATCTGGAGGCCACTCTGAAATCCCTTTGTGCACCTCAGAGTTGAATGTCAAAATGTCATGTCGTAATGTCATTCCAGCCTATGTCCCACGGCTCCCTTTGACCCACAGTGCCTGGATCCTCACGATCCTTGACCTTGAGTCTGACCTTGCAGCAGTTGAGCGCTTACACTCAGTGCAGTGGTGCTGGGACATTGCGAGCAGCAGTGAGAACACTCCTGGCACTGCACCCTGCACGTGGCCGCTCCAGGGATCCAACTCTTGGCTTTTTGCCTACAGGCAGGTGTTCTGCCACTGAGCAATCCCTGGGCCTATATTTCTTGTTTACTGATCAGAACCATACACAGTTAGAGCCAAAGAACTTCTGGGTCCCTATAGACAGAGTCAGATGCATGCTGTTAGTTTCACCATTTTGCAGAAGAGATATAGAGCTGTCACAGCTTTGCTAAGGGTCCCCTGCTGGGGCAGAGAAAGGGTTGGGATTCGAGCCTGCTAAGCATGACCTGAAGGGACAGAGTCTAGGTTAGGGGACCACAGGGTTAGCTAAGACAGGCCTATGTGAGCCAACAGCTGGTTTCCACATGGACTGGGTTTTCTTCTTTTTTTTTTTTAATTTTTATTATACCACCGTGAAACATACAATTACAAAGGTGTTCACAATTGGTTCTTGGTAATAAAGTATACCAGCACCCATCCCTCCACCAGTGCCCCATTTCCACCACCAATGTACCCCACCCTCTCCCGCCCACCCCCATGCTGCCTTAATAGCAGGTACCCGTTTCCTCTCTTTCTCTCTCTGTCTCTCTCTCTCTGTCTCTGCATCTCTCTCCCTCTTATTTTACACATTGTGGCTAGCCCTGAAGATATTTAGAGTTTATCACTCAAGTCTCTTTGTGTATATTCAATGGTGAGTTTTAATCTGCCATTACCATTTCCCACATTTAGTAAAACACTGGTATTTATTTATGTCGGATTAATGAATGCAGTCATTCTATATCTGTCCTTTTCCTCCTGACTAATTTTACTCAGCATGATAGTCTCCATGTCCCTCCATTTGCAGGTAAATTTCATAATTTCATCTTTACTGACAGCCGCATAGTATTCCATAGTGTAGATGAACCACAGTTTCTTTAGCCAGTCCTCTGTTCTCTGGCATTTAGGTTGTTTCCAGATTCTAGCTATAGTGAATAGCGCAGAGATGAATAAAGAAGTACAGATAGTGTTTCTGCTATGTGTTTTTTGGTCTCTAGGGTATATTCCCAGGAGTGCTATTGCTGGATCAAATGGGAGCTCAATATCTAGCTTTCGGAGGAATGCCTATATTGTTTTCCAAAAGGGCTGGACCAGTCGGCACTCCCACTAACAGTGGATCAAAGTCCCTTTTTCCCCACATCCACACCAGCACCGGTTGTTCTTGCTGTTTTGGATGTGTGCCAGTCTCTGTGGTGTGAGATGGTACCTCATTGTTGTTTTGATTTGCATCTCCCTGATGATTAAAGATGAAGAACACTTTTCATATGCCTTTTGGACATTCAAATTTCTTCTTTTTTGGAAGCTTCTGTTCATTTCTTCTCCCCCATTTTTTGATGGGGTTGGCTTTTTTTCTTGTGGAGTGCTACCAGTGCCTGATATATGGACTGAGTTTTCTTCAGCAATTTTAACCAAGGAAAAAAGATGCTGGAGACATACTGGAACTCATAACACAATTCTTGTTCTTGAATTTAATGTGTACATATTAACAGGACTATGGAGATGTTACTGGTGCCCGCTTGAGCAAATCGAAGAACAACTGGAAGACAAGTGACAAGTGATTAACAGAGAATATGCGCGTTAACAGGGAATTAAACATATGGAATCGGCTTAGAATAATATATTTTACGTTCTTTATTTGAAGTTTGCACCTGGTGATGCTCAGGGGGTTACTTCTAGTGATGCTTCAGGGACCTGATGTAGTGCAGAAGATTGAACCAGGGTTAGTAGTATACATTAAGTAACTTAATCACTGTACTATCTCTCTGGCCCCTAGAATATAATTTTAAAAAACAAATGCATATTCTAAGTATAGGGTACTTAAGTATGGGAGGGTACAGCAACAGTCTAAATGTTCAACAACTGATAAATGGATAAAGAAGCTGTGAGATATATACATATTTATGTATATATGTATGTGTGTCATATATATTTATATATGTGACACATACACACAATGAAATACTATACAGCTGTAAGAAAGGATGACATCTTAAAGCCTGCTACAACTTGAATGGAACTGGGGTGCAACCTGTTAAATGATATGTAAAAGGGAAAGGGGCAAATCCCAGATGATTGCACTTATCTATGGTCTATAGAGAAGCAGAACAAGGGAGTAGACAGATGAAATTGAACGATGGACGACAAAACAGAGATTACCCAGCAGAGGGGGATGAGGGACGGGGAGAAAGAAGAGGATTAGAGGGAGACAAAAATGTGAACACTGAGGTGCCCCACACAAAATCTGGGAGCAGGGTCAGGGATCCTCTTCTGTCCCAGGGGATCAGCGGCTGCCAGTCAGAGAAAGACGCAAGAATCTGGCGAAGTTTCAAAATGCTTTGCTTAACACAGGTTCTGGCCTACAAATCAGCAATAGGAAAACCCTGAACTTAGGGTTCCCAGCTGGGCCGGGCCACGTGTAGGCTAAGATGGCTGCCACCACGTGGTAAGGCCCTGCAGAGAGGAGTCAGTGAAGTGGGGCCAGCAGAAAGGGGGAAAAAGGAGAGAGAGAGAAAAAGAAAGAGAGAGAGGAAGCAAGCAGGCTAGTTTTATATCCCTGAAACACAGACCTCCCTCTCCAAAGGAAAGCCATGGGGGAGGGGGTGTCAAATTCCCTCAGGTAATTTCTCCCAGGACCTCACCTAGGACCTTTGAGATGTTAATGTTGCCAAGCCAACATCTGTCTTGGAAGTGTCCCTGCAGTGGGGGAGGGGCTTCTGAGATGAACTGTATCTCAGAATACAAAGGCATGCATCTGTACCAAAGAATATACTATAGCCAGTTAAATATTCCTACAAGCCTTCACAAGAGTCTTAGCTTTACTCCATGGTTGTTCTGTATATTAGCCTTTGAGTTATCTTGCTTGCTTGGAGGCAAACAGCATTTCTCTCTGGTCTAATTACTCAGAGATCCAACGTGGTGAGGCACATATACTGGGAAGATCTAGCTAGTCCCAATGATTGTGGCAGCATGAGAGAATATTTATACTAGCCAGTATAGAATACATGGTCAGATAAACTGCCGCATTCAAACTGTCCTCCTATCTACAAAGTGGCCTGCAGGAGGTAACTCCAGGCCAGATGCAGAGGCTCTGGCAGCTGTGTACTGCAACCGTTAGGCACTTTGGTGGTGGTGGTGAAGGTGCAGTAATGTTGGACATCAAAATGATGAATGTTGGCTCAATTGTAACCATGTTATCTAAACTACAACAACGATTTAAAAAGATTTTAAACATACCGAATGCTCATGAACATGTTTTTCTTCATCTGAGCGCACCGAATGCAAGGTGCCCTCCCAATGGAAAACCAGCAGGACAGTTCTACTGTTCAAGAAGGGAGACATTCACGACATCGGCAACTATCGCCCCATCTGCCTGTTGTCTGTCATCTACAAGCTGTTTACACGAGTCATCCTGAACAGGATTAGCAGAACACTAGATGAAGGACAACCATGCGAGCGGAGCAGGTTTCCGAAAAGGATTCAGCACAATCGACCATATCCACACAGTAACCAAGCTCATTGAGGTTTGTAGGGAGTACAAGATGCCGCTCTGGCTCCACGTTCATTGATTTACAGAAAGCCTTTTGATTCTGTGGAGACTGAAGCAGTCATCGAAGCCCTAGTCAAACAGGGTGTTCAAACCCAATACATCAAGATCCTTCGTGAGCTGTATTACGAATTCACCACCAGGATCTCACCATTCTACAAAGAAGTGATCATTAATGTCAAAAGAGGGGTTCGACAGGGTGATACCATCTCACCAAAACTCTTCAGTGCCACCCTCGAGAACATCATGAGACAATTAGAATGGGAAGGAATGGGAGTGAAGATAGATGGTCGGCAACTACACCACCTCCGCTTCGCTGATGACATCGTTCTAATAACACCAAACATTAGCCAAGCGGCACAAATGCTGGCTGACTTTAACCGAGAATGTGGAAAGGTAGGTCTACAGCTGAATCTGAGGAAAACTATGTTCATGAGAAATGAACTAGTTCCTGAGGCCCCATTCACTCTCAATGGAACAAACATCTCTGAATGCAGCAGTTATGTGTACCTAGGTCGAGAAGTCAACATGATGAATGACCTAAAACCTGAGCTGCGCAGGAGGAAGAGAGCGGCATGGAATGCCTTCAAAGGCATCGAAGAAATAGCTAAAAGGACAAAGAACCTCTGGCTCCGGGCACATCTCTTCGACTCCACCGTTCTCCCTGCATTAACATACGCCTCAGAGACCTGGGCCCTACGAAAGCAGGATGAGAATGCTATTCGGGTCTCCCAGAGAGGCATCGAAAGAGCTATGCTTGGAATATCACATCTCACTCAAGTGAGTGAAGGAATCCGGAGTTCTGACCTCCGTCGCTATTCCAGAATCAGGGATGCTGTCTCGTTTGCCAAGGCATCGAAAATCAGATGGGCTGGACATGTAATGCGATTTGGAGACAACCGCTGGACTAGAGCCATTACCGACTGGATCTCACGGGATGTCAAAAGATCACGTGGCCGCCCACCTACAAGATGGTCAGACTTCCTTGTCAAGACCCTGAAGGAACGGTTTGAGGCTCTTCATATTCCTGAATCAACCAGATGCCATTGGGCTACATTGGCACGTGATAGGGTCCAATGGAAATGTTACTGGCGCCCGCTCGAGCAAATCGATGAATAACGGGATTCAAGTGATCAAGTGATCAAGTGAAGTGATCAAGTGATCAAGTGATCAAGTGAGCACATCATTTTACTGGCCCGCCAAAGGGCAGGTAAGCAACACTTCTGAGAGGCAACTAAAGCAGATAAGGACAGGTGAACAGCTAAAGATGGATGAGAGAAAATTCACACTTGGACACTGCCCACTCTGAAAACGTCCAAAGTATTTGTAACCCAAATGCCCTGGGAGAGTCCTGGGAAGTTCATCTGCCTCTGTAGGACAGCAAGTTCCCACAGAGGCTGGGGCTGAAATCCTTGTATTTGCTGTGCAAATATTTACAGTGAGAACTGAGAAATAATTATGAAACCAACAATTTCTAAGTAGTGTATGTGGGGACAATGTTTTGCTTGGCAGACCCTCCCTGCCAAAACCTCCCTCAGGGGAGAAACTAGCAAAGCATGAAGTGCCAGAGGACAGCAGGAGGAAAAGGAAGTTTAGTGATTGAGGTGTGCAAAGAAAACAGGAAGAAAGAAAAGGGTGATGGAATTGGACCCCCAGAGAAACAGGAAGTTCTCACATTTCCCAAATGGCTCTGACTCAGAGAAGCTTGGACCTGGGGACAGGGAAAGAGTTAAGAGCCACATTGCTAATAAAACCCTGAGGAAGAAAGAATTGAAAGAACCTTGTTTAGAGCCAGCAAAAGCGTTACAAATCTATAGCCAACAAGGAATTAGTATTTAACCAGACCAGTGTCAGTTGCTTATCATGAATATTCACAATCTTGCATATATACAAACAGATTATGCAGGTTCAAAATGGTTTGGGGAGATCATCTGCGGAGAATTCGTTTATAGTACTTGGCTCTTCCCAGAGACCCTGTGCCTTCTCTCTCTTCCTTATTAAATCACTCATTCACTCATTCACATCCACTTATTCAGTTGCTGTTTCAAACATTCAGCCTCACACTGCAAGTGTACAGACACACAACCTTGTACCTTCTCCAAAGAAGCTCATTGACTAGTGGTGGAAACAGTCCTTGTAATACAGTCACAGAACTGTGAGTAGCGAGTCTGTTATGGGCCTCCCAAATTTCATGTGTGAAATCTCTAACACTTGGGAGCTCCAAATAGCACCTTCTTTGGTCTCTGGCAAACTAAGTTAAAGTAGGGTCACTATGGGGGCATTTAATCTGTAGAGGGGGAATTCTGGACACAACTTGCATGAGGGAGGACCTTTGAAGATGAGAGCAGAGGCTGAGCAGATACTTCTACAAGCTGAGAAACACCAAAGTGGCCAGAAAAGTGGCCAGAAGGTAGGAGAGATGCATGGAGCAAATTCCTCTCGATGTCTCAGAAGGATCTTTAATTTGGTTAGGCAGGGCAAGAAAACCTTCTTGGAGGAGAAGGTAGAGCTGAGTTTTATTAGATGAACAGCCACTTGCCAAGTAAAGAAGGTCAGGTGGGATGTCAAAATCCCTTCCTGGCTAGGCAGTGCAAAAAGCCTAGGTAAAGAATGGAGGTGAGAAGCCGTGAGAGCGAGGTGAAAGAGCAGTGTTGCAAACAGGAAGTCGGAAGAGAGGGGGGGAGAGATTTGAAGCCGGAAGTGGAAGGAGAGATCTGTTGGGTTGTGGCTTTGCACAGGACTTGAGCTAGACAGTAGTTCAAGAAAACTTTACTTATTTCCTGCCAGGGTAAAAGTATGTAGGTTGCCAGCAAGACACTCTCCGTTCCGCCACAACAGAGCCCTGGAGTGTAAACCTGTTAGTTTCATAGATCAGGGACCTCCATGGTCCCAAATCCTTGTTCAGAGAGGTAACAGGGTGCTGGGGCAGGGGGGCTCCAGTCCCACACACAAGCACGGGAAACTCGGTTCTGCCTGAGATTTCTCTCATTTCAAGGACTGCAATTTCTTCCCAGTCACCATTAAGAAAAAGCTCCCCGATGATGTCAATTATAGAACATATTCAAGCAGCCTTTAAGGTCAGAGAAATGTCCCGATTCCTAAATGCTTTTTATGCCTTTGAATTTCCTCCCAATAGGACCACTGCTAATGAAAAGACTTTTGTAACCCATTTTGCTTTATAAAGTCTAACTTAATAGGTAAGAAACGATGCCTGCAAAGAGAGCCTGAGGCTCTTGGCTCTGTGCAGCTCATGTGACTCAGGGCCATTTTGTCTACATTTTCCAGCTTGGGGAGGCATTCAAAAAAATTTCCTTGCAAAGAGATGCAGTTCTTAAAGCAGATGGCCAGAAAAGCACCATGTTTTATTATGGTTAATGAAGAGGAATTTTATTCTAAGGTCAACCTGTCTTTTAGAGAATTAAAAAAAATTCTAGTGCCTAATAATACAGGTCAGGCCACTCATCCAGGAGAAACCTTCAATGGAAGAACATCTATAACCCTTTTGTTTTGAGTTTCCTTAAAATTAAACTAAAATAAAATGCTGTCACCAGGCAAGCCCTTACCTTCAGGCAGTGGACTCAGATTTGTGTTGAGTCAGACATTATATATCCCGGCTCTATTAAATACAGACAAAAAATGCAAATGATGGCTTCTAAGTGTTCAGTAGTGTAACCCACAATGTGTGGGAGAAGGAGGAGAGAGAGAGGAGAGATAGAGGAGATAAAGAACCTGCCATTTAGGCAGGACATGGGAGGGGGAGGGAATTGGGGACATGGGTGGTGGTTGAGGGGCACTGGTAGAGGGCGGGGTGCTGGAACACTGTGTGACCGAAACCCCCCAAGCGTGAACAATGTTGTAATTGTATATCTCACGGTGGTATAATAAAATGTTTTAAAAAAAATAAAAATAAAATAGAATGTGCAAAATTAAAAAAAAAATATCCCGGCTCTTCTGTTCGCCACTTCTCTCAGTAAAATTTTTTTCATATGTAAGAAGTGGTTTTGATAAAAGCCATCAAACATTCTATGTCCTTCTGATTACTATATACCTACTTTTGAGAATGGGAGAGTTGACTTATCACCCAGGAGGGCTTCTTAAATTCTTCTGTATCAATATTTTATTAAATAGCGTGATGAATGCATCCATCTTTAAAGTCTCAGAGTCTAGGGATCAGAGAGTTAATATAGGAGATACGGTACTTGGCTTTCATCCCAATGACCCTGGTTCAACTCCTGGGCACCATATATGGTCCCCTGAGCCCTGCCAGAGGCACTCCTGAGCACAGAGCAAGTAAGAGCCCCTGAATACTGCTGGTGTGGCCCTGCAAAAATCTGAGACTCTTTCAACATAAGAGTGAAGGGTACACATGCTTTAACAGCTGAGTTTGTGAAGAACGGTAGAGAGTGGAGAGGGCTGTGGAGGGTCACTGAGTCACGGGGGCTGTATTGGGGTGTGTGTGTGTGTGTGTGTGTGTGTGTGTGTGTGTGTGTGTGTGTGTGTGTGGTCACTGACAATGGTGATGGTCTTGGAGGTGGAACATTGAATGCATGAAAATTTGTTCTCAACAGCTTTGTAAATTATAGTGAGTAATATATTAAAATAAAGACATCCCAAGCCTCTGTATACAGAACTCAGTGTCCATACAAATATGTGACTGAAAATACTTAACTGGGAAAATTAAGGACAAAGTGTGTGGCAAGCAATGCTTGACATTCCTTCTATACTCCACGTCCACTAGGAATGATCAAATACCACTGATGGGTGGGACTCAGGTCCTCTGATTTCAAGGGAATCTGGCTTTACTTTGGAGGTAACCCAAGTTTTAAAGGATGAACCTAATGTATAAACAGGACAAGTGCTATCTGAGGGATTCTGGGAAGGTGCTGGTCAGCCCATGGAGTGGCTGAGAAATGCTTTGCAAGATGAAGTTGGGTATGAACTCAGCAAGGGAAGGAGGAAGAGAGGCACACTGAGAAGAGAGACCAGGATAGAGCGAAATGGAAAGAAGCATGAAGTGGTGAGACACATCCAGGGTCAGTGCCAGAGCACCTTGCGCGGGACAGTGGCTGGGCGTTGTGGCCACTGAGGGTGGTCTGGTAGGCGTAGATAAGACGCAGCCCTGGAGAGTCTATGGTGGCTGCGTGATGTTCTGGACAGAGGAGGTTACTTTGGAGGCCGAGCTGGCAACAATATAGTGAAATGCCGTGGTGTGGGACTTGGGGCAGGGAGCGGCAGGACAATCAAAGGAAGTGGCCAAAGCAAGACCAGGGGCTGGAGACTCGGAAGGAAGGGAAGGGCCGGAGAGAAGCTGGGGGCCAGCAGCCCCAGAAGGGGCTGTAGAGGGAGAGGAAGAGTCAGTGAGATCTAACTTAGGGCACAGTGTGCGCTAGAGACCGAATCGTGGTTAGCCCCTAATCATCGTATTGAAGCCCAGATCTCCACCCAAAGTGACTGTATTTTTTGAAAATAGGACTTCAATTAAGGTTGAATGATTTTTAGAGGGGCTCTGACCCACTAGAGTCTGTGTCCTTATAGGAAGAGACCCCAGAGCTACTCCTTGTTCTCTCCTCCGTCTCCCTCCCGGCTTCCTCCAGAGAAGGGCAAAGCCGAGGACCATTATCTGCCATCCAGGTCGAGAGCTCTGCCCAGAAACGAATCTGTCAGTATTCCTATCTCAGCTGCACAGCCTCATTACCGTGTGAAATCCATGTCTGCTGTTGAATTTCCAGACTGAGATACTTCCTCATGGCAGTTCCCTGATAATGGGTGCAGTAAAGCCTATAAAGCACACATGGGGCCAGGGAGCTAAGAGCTGGGAGGGCACGTGCCTTGTACCACGCCTGGCGGGTTGGCTCTCTGCTACCCATACGGTTCTTTGGGCACTGTCAGGACTAATCTCTGAGTGCAGAGACAGTCTAGGACCTGATCACTGTGGGGGAGTGTAGCCCCCAAAACAACAACAACAAAAACAACAAATAAAAAGAAAACATCATCAACAGAAAAGCAAGCACACAGTGGAGAGAAATTTTATCGCTGGTTTGTTCTCTTTTAGTATGGTGTTCAGGCAGACAGGAAGAGATATATAGCAGCAGCTGGAGACCAGAGTAGAAGAATCACGGCTCTATCAGCTCAGGGGAGAGTTGGAAGAGTTTGCTGTAGAGAAGCAGACGTCAGGGGTGGAGCGGATGATCCAAGGGAAGAGTGGAGACCAGTGGGAGGAGAATCCCATGAAAGGAACTGGAGAAGCCAGGAGTCCTAGGACCGGCAGGATCAGTGCTAGGAAGTCAAGAGAGAAGCTGTGTGTGTGTGTGTGTGTGTGTGTGTGTGTGTGTGTGTGTGTGTGTGTGTGTGTGTGTGTGTGTTTTGGGGGGGGGGTGGGCGTGGGCTTAAGACCAGTTGTCAGCAGTACTACTGAGAGAGCAGCAACGCTGAAGACCCCACAATAAAGCCTAGACTAGGGGCCAGAGCGATAGCACAGCACGTGGGGCATTTGCCTTGCACGTGGCCCACCGGGTTCGATCCCGGCATCCCATATGGTCCCCTGAGCACTGTCAGAGGGTAATTCCTGAGTGCAGAGCCAGGAGCAACCCCTGAGCATTGCCGGGTGTGACCCCCAAAAAAATAAAGCCTGGACTAGTGACTGGGAGTCACTAGGAGATGTGGCAGTAAAGTACTGTGGTATGAAGCCAGGTTGCAAAGGGTCAAGACGTGTGTGGGAATGAAGGGAGGAGGAGGGCCAAGTCAGGAATGAAGGAAGGCCTTTGCTTGGGAAGTGTAGGGAGACAAATGTGAACACAATTCTTTCTCCTAAAGAAAATGTTCATGCACTTTTTCTTTTTTTAAATTGCTTTAAGGGACTCAGGACCATAAAGGAACAAACTTCTCCTCTTTCATGTTATTTCCTCATGTCAACGTTTCAGGTGTTTGTTGGCATCAAACAGGGACACCTGGTCACGTGCTGCTAACTCCCGATGACCGCCATGTTCTAATTAGGTGTCAGAGTGACGCCTGAGGTGTGCACGAAGCAGTGCTGCCTGTGTGTGCGACTGGGAGTGTGTGTCAGTTAGGAGACAGGAGGTGAACGTACAACACGGTGCCAGGAGCCTATATTGTATGAAGAAGACCAGATGTTGTTTATGGCAAGATCTACTAAACTCGATGTTTTGTTGCGATACAAAGAACAAACAAAATTTGTATATTAAAAGAATTATTGTGGGGGCTCGGCAACTGGCTCAGTTGATCGAGAACCTGCCTTGTTAGTGTGAGTCCCAGAGTCTGACGCCCTCAGCCCCGCGTCACATGTCATGTTCCACTACCGTTGTGATCTCTGGTGCCAGAAGTGAGTGACAGTAGCACGCTTAAGTCAAGGATGTGACCCATGGATGTTGCAATGATAGTGACACAAACAGCAAAGGGGGAAAATAAATAAATAAAAGACAAAGAAGAAAATTTATTGTGGCAACCTTCCCAACCTTAGACTATGGCTATATAATAAGAATACTAAAAAAAAATCCGTGTGTTTTCTTTTTTCCCTCTCTCTATTCCACCTGTACAGTTACTTAGAGGCGCTTGTATGAGTCTCTTTCTCTTGGGGATTGGCAGTCTAATGCGACGGGTTGTGGGCCTCTGTTTTAAATTACTTAATAGTTGAAGCAAAAAGAAAATATGTATTAGAACATTTTTCCTGGAACATCAAAATAATGCATTAATTTAGAAAAAAAGTGATTCATATGTGACCTTGTGTAATATTTGACTTTTTAAATGCCACACGTAGCACTTATCTAGTTTTTAGCCGTGCTGGGAAATGGCTGTATCCAGCAAGGATAAAAGGCTTCCAGCTGAGATAACTATCCTATAATTACTGATGCATTTTTTAAAGGGAAAACCAGAAATTATTGGAGACAGTTGATGTAAAAATTTCTACATTTCTAAAGTATGTGTACTGATAGCATGATGGGTTTAGCCTTGTGGATGCAGTGTTCAATACACACACACACAACACACACACACATTCTCTTGCCAGGACATTTGAGGAAGTCAGTTTTCTTACCATTGCTTTCAACAGAACTCACTGGAAATCAAATATTAGTCTTATAAATTTGTGTGATATTGTGATATAATAAGAAATATATATTTTGTTTTTACCCCCAATTCCTGGCACAGAACTTCACTCAATTCTTACAATTCACTGAGTGATAGAAACATCATTTCATATAATTTTGGATTTTGTTCCCAGATCCAGAAATAAGAACTTCTAAAGCCCTTGGAATTTTCTAACTGCCAGAAATGAGTAAAGTGACTTTTATGTGCCTTTTAACCACACTTGCCTTAATGCTGATGAGGTGAGTGGGCCAGGAAGCTTCCAGAAGGAAGCTAGTTATCAGAGAAATCAACCATGAGATTCAGGGGTGGAATTTTCAGATTCACTTACACCTCAGGGGAGGGAAGAGGGGCCAAAATGGCTAATCATCAGTGACCAATAAGATAACGAACCACGCATCACGTGCTATATGATCTCTGTGTGTGTGCCTGTGTACATATATGCAAAACAACTATCATTGGTAGGGAACAACTATCATTGGTAATTTCTTCCTGTTCTATTTTCATTCTTGAAAATTCTTTTATCTATCTATCTATCTATCTATCTATCTATCTATCTATCTATCTATCTATCTATCTATCTATCTATCTATCTATCTATCTATCTATCTATCTATCTATCTCTCTCTCTCTCTCTCTCTCTCTCTCTCTCTCTCTCTCTATCTATCTATCTATCTATCTATCTATCTATCTATCTATCTATCTATCTATCTATCTATCTATCTATCTATCTTTCTATCTTTGCTTTTGGGTCCACCCAGCGATGTTCAGGGGTAAGTCCTGACTCTGCACTCAGGAATTACTCTTGGCGGTGCTTGGGGACCATATGGGATGCTGGGGATCGAACCCAGTTTGTCTGCATGCAAGGCAAACGCCCTACCCGCTGAACTATCACTCCGGCCCCTTGAAATTTCTTTTATGTGCATTTACTTCTATTTTTTTCCTGCATATTCTCTACACCTTTACCTTTTCAGGAGTCTTTATCTTGCAACTTTAACTGAGCTTTAAATTTCTGCTTTCCTGTTTTTAATTTTAGGAGCCATTTTTTTTTAGGGAATAATTTCTATTGGCTTGTTTTAAAATATCCAGTCTTTGCTGTATGAACGAAAAATTTGGGACTGTAGTGGTAGCACAGTGGTTAAAGCACTTGCCTTGTGTCCTGCCAGCCCTGGTTCAGTCTCCTGCATCACTTCTGTTCCTGTGAGCCCCACTAGGGTGACTTCTTCGCACAGAGCCAATCAGGAGGAAGTCCTGAGCACTGCCCACGTGATAAACAAATCTCTCGAAAGAGGATGAAAAACTTCTACTATCTCTGAGGTGATTTAGTCTATTTAATTTTCCTTCTCCCTGAATAATATCTAGAAGTCTCACATTTAAAAAAAAAATTCAAATTCAGGCATTTCAAAATAGTCTGCTCTTTTGATCGTTGCCCTAAAATGTCTTTGCTTTAAAATAAACATTGGATCCTGGCCAGGTTAAGAAAGAAGATGGAATATAAACATCGAATTTGTTTTTCTTCAAAACTCAATGTGATTTGGAGACAACCGCTGGACTAGAGCCATTACCGACTGGATCCCACGGGATGTCAAAAGATCACGTGGCCGCCCACCTACAAGATGGTCAGACTTCCTTGTCAAGACCCTGAAGGAACGGTTTGAGGCTCTTCATATTCCTGAATTAACCAGATGCCATTGGGCTATATTGGCACAGCAGGGAGGGTGTTTGCCTTGCGCGGCCAACCCGGGTTTGATCCCGGCATCCCATATGCCCCCCCGAGGACTGCCAGAAGTAATTCCTGAGTGCAGAAGGCAGGACTAACCCCTGAGCATTGCTGGCTGTGACCCAAAAAAGCAAACAAACAAACAAACAAACAAAAAACACAACAAAACAAAAAAAATCTAAATAGAAAGATTAAAAAAAAATCTCAGAAGAAAAGGAGAGCATGGATAACAGCAAGAGCAAAGTATTGGAAACTGGATATTTGTGAGAAATTAATGAGATAATTCATGCAGAAGAATTAAATACAGAGTCTGGAATCCAGTCAGTGCACCTTCAGTGTAAATTGTCAGATAGCGCATGTTGCTTCTCTTAAAAAGGAAATACCTTGATATTCAAAATTTATTCTAAATGTGCAGTTTATTATTTAAGAGCTTCCTTGTACTTCATCAGGCTTTATTTCCAAATGCAAGAAGAAAAAACAAATTTTGTCTTGTATTATAGTTCTAAAATAATGAATTTTTTATTCTATAGAAAAAATACCTAACACATATATATTTATGTTTTTTTAAACTTTTACTTTCCTGCATGTATATATATATATATATGTATATATATGTAATACCTATATAAGAATATAAAATTTCTACATATATATCATTTAATGGCTGAGAAGTAAGGATGAGACATATTTAGAACGTTACAAATTTGTTTTGGATTTTTTAGTTTACTTATTTATGTTTTTTGTTCTGGGGGGGTCGCAGAGTGCTGGCTCAGAACTGACTCCTGACTCTGAGCTCAGGTGGGGTCACGTCTGGAGGCCCTTAGAGGACCACCTGGGGTGCTGGGGGATAAACCTGGGTCAGCTGCATGCAAGGCAAGTATCTGCTGTGCTATTTCCTAGCCCCCAAGTGTTTAAATTTAATTTTATTTATTTTTTAGTTTTAAATTTTATTTTAGGCTCTGTGGTTTGCAATACTGCTAATGGCAGGGTTTCTTGTATAGATCATTCTCCCACCATGCGTTCCCCAGGGTCTGTTTCCCTCTGCCACTGTCCCGTGTGCCACCCCAGCCCCTACCCTATTCTCCCTCATCCCTCACCGCCCCATGGTTAGAATCCTATTCAAGACCAGTTATTAGTTTTCATTGCTTTGGGGAACCTGTTGCTACCCTACTGTATTTCATTATAGCTCGCATATGAGAGCTCATTGGGTCTGTTGTTCTCCTCACCCCACTCAGCGTGAGTCTCCAAACTGTTGCCCCATGGCAGCAAATTGCACCATTTCATCTTCTCTTAGCTAGTAGTATGTCACTGTGTATAAGACATACCATGGTTTCTCTATCCTTATCTTGGTCACTTGGGTTATTTGGTCACTTGGGTTATTTCCAGATTTTTAGTATAAAATGTTTTAGATTCAAATAGGAGAACCCACAAAAATTCTACTTCATGTGAAAACTATGCGTGAATTATTACATGAATGTATATTCTTTATCATGGCAAAGTTAAATTGAACAAATGTTTGTTGAATATTCATTGGTGCTCAAAATTCCTGAGATACAGATTCTAGGAAGAATCCAAAGATAAAATCTCAGCCTTGTCTTTAAGATGCCTATCAAGGGAGATGGCTAGTTACCATTACCGGTAAACCAGAACAGAATTAGGGCCAGCAAGAGCTCAACAGGCTGAGTGTACCTTTGCCTACATGAGGTCTGGGTTTGATTGCTGGTGCTGCAGGGTCACCTGAGAACTGTTGGGAGTGACCCCTAAGCAAAGACCCAGGAGTAGACACTGTCACCTCTGGGTGTGACTACAAACATACCATCCAAAGAAACACAACAGAGCTAAGTAGTGATTTTGGAAGGGGGTGGTCTCAAGAATTTGTAGTACACATGAACGTCCAACAAACATTGGTTCAGGGAGCACTGGGGGCTACTTCTGCTGATGATTCTGAACCAAGGGTGCTAGAGCCCAGCGGTGACGGGCTTACCTGGGCTCTTCACTGCAGTGCCGGAGCGGAGGCATGTGGTGTTGGGGATTGAACTCAGAAGCTGTGATACAAGGCTGATCTCTTTGACCACTGAGCCATCTCTCTGGCCCTAAATAATGATTTTTGACAGAAGTACAAGCAAAATACTTCTGAAAGAATTCCTTAGGGGAATGATGAAGGCCTTACTGAGGCAGGGGCGTTAGAACTTGACTCTTAGGTGGGTAAAGGTTATTAGGCTTCACAGTTAATTCCTGAATTGGGGAAAAGCTGCAAGGGCTGTCCTCAGTGGTGCTCAGGGGGTCATGCAGTGCCAGATCCGGCTCAGATCCTGGTGCGTGCACAATGTGTGCCCCTGGCCCCTGGGCATTCTTCCCTTCTACTTTTTCTCTTTATGGAGACTAAACCTGGTTGGCACACACGCAAAGTCTATACTCTCCCACTGAACTCCACCTTGGCTCCTAAGGCAATCTATTTTAATGTAGGAAAACTATGCAAGGAAAATATCAAGCTCCTTAGATTCACATTATTTAAAACAAATTTGGACCTGGTTATAGATAGATATCTCACTTTTTGATGGATGAATCTAGAGACTAATCAAGCATCATTCCAGAATTATCAAGAAGAAATTAATCATACTGACAACAACTGCAAAAAAAATGTACAACCATGAAACATTAGAAAAATACTGTTTTCCACCACGAGACATCTGAGTGCAAACATTCAAAGGAAGAACACCAGGAGAGCATGGTAGTTTGGAAGTGGTGGCTGGGTTCTGGGACTCTGAGTGTGCAAGGATATATTGTTTGCTGCTCCTGGGACATTTCTTTCTTTTTTTTATTTATTTATTTTTTGGTTGTTTTATTTATTTATTTGTTTTATTCAATATTTTTGCTCACCATTCTTTTTTATCTATTTTTTTATGTCTCCCTTCTTGAACAGTAGAACTGTCCTGCTGGTTTTCCATTGGGAGGGTACCTTGCATTTGGAAAGGTAGCGTGTGAAGAGCCGAGCTAGTGTATTGATGAGTACTGACAGCAGATTCTTCAGGTGTTCGGGTCTGACTTTGGGCCTGGTGCTGTTCCCTTCTTTACCAACGAGATGGCATGTCAGATTTCAGAAGGGAGAACGTTGGGAATGAAATATCCATCCTGTGGAATTTGGTATATGGGCAGGTGGATGTGGCTATCAAAGAGATTTGAGTAGAAGTCCTGGATAATCTTCTCCATTGCCTTTCTACCCACACGGCAGAGCCTGGCAAGCTACCCGTGTCGTATTTGATATGCCAAATACCAGTAACAATTATAGACCTCATTCCCATGACCTGATGGAATGGTTTGAGGCTCTTTATGTTCCTGGAGCAAGCAGGTGCCCTTGGGCTCTACTTGCATGAGACAGGACATATGGAGATGTTACCGCTCGAGCAAATAGATAATGAACGGGAAGACAGTGATACAGTGACAGTTTATTATACCACCATGAGATATACAATTACAACGTTGTTCAGGTTTGGAGGTTTCAGTCGCATCGTGTTCCAGCACCGGCCCTCCTCCGGTGCCCATTTCCCACCACCAATGTCCCCAATTCCCTCCGCCCTCCCATAGCCTGCCTAAATGGCAGGTTCTTTATCTCTTTTCTTTCTCCCTCTCTCTCTCTCCCTTCCTTCTCCTACACATTTTGGGTTGCACTACATACACTTGGAAGCCATCATGTGCATTTTTTGCCTGTATTTAATGCTCAGTTCTATGTTGGTATCAGCCCTTTCGACATTTATTCACACATGTTCCCTTCTCTGTCTTATCTAACCTCTGACTCCCTCACGTTTGCATTAACTTCCACTTTTGGTAAGACCACCTGATATATTTATTTCATACAAATAAATGCAGTCATTCTATGTCTCTCTCTTTCCTTCTGACTAATTTCACTCAACCTGATCCTTTCCATGTCCATCCATTGATAGGCAAATTTCATAACTTCATTTTTCCTAACAGTTGCATAGTATTCCATTGTGTAGATGTACCATAGTTTCTTTATCCAGTCATCAGTTCTCGGGCATACTGGTTGTTTCCAGGTTCAGGCTATTGTGAATAGTACTGCTATGAAAATAAAAGTACAGATTGTATTTCCGCTGTGTGTTTTTGGCTTCCCAGGGTATATTCCCAGGAGTGGCATGGCTGGGTCAAAAGGAAGCTCAATTTCTAGTCTTTGGAGGAATGTCCATATTGTTTACCAGAAAGGTTGTACAAGTCGACATTCCCACCAACAATGTATGAGAGTCCCCTTTTCCCGTATCCATGCCAGCACTTGTTGCTTTTACCCTTTTGAATATGGGCCAGTCTCTGTGGTGTGAGGTGATGTCTCATTGTTGTTTTGATTTACATCTCTCTGATGATTAGTGATGATGAGCATTTTTTTCATATGCCTTTTGGCCATTTGAATTTCTTCCTTGTCAAAGTTTCTGTTCATCTCTTCTCCCCATTTTTTTATGGGATTGGCTGTTTTCTTCTTATATAGCTGTACCAGTGCCTGATATATCCTGGATATTAACCCCTTTCTTTTTTATTTTTAAATATATTTTATTATACCATGATGAGATAAACAATTACAAAAATGTTCATGTTTGGGTTTCGGCCATACAGTGTTCCAGCACCCATCCTTCCACCAGTGCCCAATGTCCCTGATTCCCTCCCCTCCCCTAGCCTGCATCCATGGCAAGCTCTTTATCTCTTTTCTCTCTTACTCTTTCTCTCTCTTTCTTTCTATCTTCCTTCTCCTACACATTGTGGATTATTTTATATATATATATATATATATATATATATATACTTAGAGGTTATCATGTGTATCTTTTTGCCTGCATTTAATGCTCAGTTCTATATGGTAATAGCACTTTTGACAATTATTGGCACACTGTTCCATTCTCTGTCTTATCTAACCTCTGCTCCCACATGTTTGTGGTAATTTCCACCTTTGACAAGACCTCCTTATCCACCTTTCACCTGACCTTGGATATTGGTATCATTATATGTATATATATGTATATATATATTTATGTCATGCAAATAAATGCAGCCATTCTATATCTGTCCTTCTGACTAATTTCACTCAACATGATCCTCTCCATGTCCATCCATTTATAGGCAAATTTCATAACTTCATTTTTCCTAACAGCTGCATAGTATTCCATTGTGTAGATGTACCAAAGTTTCTTTATCCAGTCATCGATTTTCGGGCACTCTGGTTGTTTCCAGATTCTGGCTATTTTGAATAATGCTGCTATGAACATAAAAATAGGGATGGTGTTTCTGCTGCATATTTTTGGCTTCCCAGGGTATATTCCAAGGAGTGGTATGGCTGGGTCAAATGGGGAGTTCAATTTCTAGTCTTTGGACGAATTTGCATATTGTTTTCCAAAAACGTTGCACCAGGAGACATTCCCACCAACAATGGATGAGTGTCCCCTTTTCCCCGCATCCACACCCAGCACTTGTTGTTCTTGCTCTTTTGGATATGTGCCAGTCTCTGTGGTGTGAGATGATATCTCATTGTTGTTTTGATTTGCATCTCTCTGATGACTAATGATGATGAACATTTTTTCATGTCTTTTGGCCATTCGAACTTTTTCCTTGCTGGAGTTTCTGTTCATTTCTTCTCCCCATTTTTGATGAGGTTGGCTGTTTTCTTCATAAATATTTTCAAATAGATGATTTTATGTTCTTGGGGTAGAGGTCAAGTGTAATCACGGGGTGACAAGGAAGCTCTGCTTTTTACTCTTTGGACAGATCTTCATATTATTCATATTGTGCTGAACAAGAGAGGGAAGTGACTTCCCTCTCGTCACATCTCCACCCAGCAGACCAGACTATCACAGCCTGGATCATCGACACCCACCCTGCAGCAGTTTTTTTTTTTTTCAATCCGGCCCAGGTATGCTGAACCAGAGACTCTCAGACATGGGGCAGAGCTGCTACTTGCTCTCCCTGTGCCCAGCCGCTCATGAGGCGCCGGGAGGCATGGTGGGTTCTAACCCTGGCCTGCCACCCCAGCAGAGCCTCACAACAAGCCAGACACCCCCACATTTCTTTATTATGGAGTTAATTTCATCTACCTATCTACCTACCTACCTACCTACTTATCTATCTATCTATCTATCTATCTATCTATCTATCTATCTATCTATCTATCTATCTATCTATCTATCTATCTATCTATCTATCTATCTATCTATCTATCTATCTATCTATCTATCTATCTATCTATCTACCTGTCTGTCTGTCTGTCTGTCTGTCTGTCTGTCTGTCTGTCTGTCTGTCTGTCTGTCTGTCTGTCTGTCTATCTATCTACCTATCTATCTATCTATCATCTATCTATCTATCTACTTTTGCTTTTTGGGGTCACACCCGGCAATACTCAGAGGTTACTCCTGGCTCTGCACTCCAGGAATTACTCCTGGTGGTACTCTGGGGACCATATGGGATCCCGGGATCAGACCTGGGTCAGTTGCATGCAAGGCAAATACCCCACCCACTGTGTTATTGCTCTGACCCCTGGATCATTTCTTTCTAAAGTGTCTAATGTAGGAGTGGCCTATGAGAATTGGCCATATGGTCTGCTTGACTGCCTCAAGAGATTCCTGTCCTGGGAATTGGATTTGCTTTCATGGAACAAAAATTTAATGGATGAATTATTTACTTAGAATTAAAGGCTTAGACTGAGCCAAGATGTAATTTCACCACTGGTCCAGAGCAAGGTGTCCTCGGGCCTTCCATTTGCTTAATCGCCAGCCCGTGCAAATGCAGACCATCACTCCCTGCCTTAGCCTGTTCTGTTAAGATGGACACACACACAGAACATCCCTTCCTGCAAGACATTAGCGTGGGTGCGCAGATCGATGAGACACACTTGAAGAGACAGAAGCAAACAGCCTGCCTCAGAACGCTCTTTGAGAAGAGATTCCAGGGCTGGGGCCCAGGTGAGACATCCAGAGCACAGGCCTGGGGCAGACTGATTTCATTTCAGGGATGTTGAGGAAGGCTAAACTGACAGAGAAGAAGACAAGTTAGGTTGGGCTGTGCCTCGATCGAGTCTTGGGTTTGTGCTTACTAGAGCACTTAGCAAGAAATAGAAGACAAGTTTCTGCAGAGGGACACAAGTTTGGCTAAGGTGAAAATAATCTTCTCTGGGGGCCCTGACTTGACCTGCGCATGGCTCTATAGGAGAATGACGTCACTTCCAGGCTTGTGGCGGGGTAGGGGGAAGGGAGTCTCAGCACAGGTTGCTCTGATGCTGAAGGCATCTTCTCCCAGCAGGAAAAGGAGGAAATAAGACACTGTTGCAGTATGGAGTGATTATGTCTTTTTAGTTTCATGTGTGCAGAGTCGGTTGCACGAAAAAGTGGCAGAAGGAGAGACACACAGAGAAGAGAAGAGGAGAGAGAAGAGAGGAGAAAGGAAAGAAGTCAGGAAAGAGGAGAGAGGAAGGAAGAGAGGAACTAGTGGAGAGAGGGAAGAGAAAGGGAAGTGAGGAGAGGAGAGAAGAGAGGAGAGAAGAGGGGAGAGAAGGAGAGAGGAGTGCAGAGATGGAGAGAGAGAGAGAGAGAGAGAGAGAGAGAGAGAGAGAGAGAGAGAGGCAGGCAGGAGAGAAGCTGCTCTCCTTGCCTTTCCAAGCTTAGTCATCCATAAGTGGTCCTTGTCCAGAAACGGAATGTGTCTGTTCCCTTTGCTAAAAGCACTGGTTTGAGCAAAAGAGCGCAAACGCCACTGCTCCCCTGAAGTCAGGTAAGCAGTATTGCCTGACCGGAGGCCGTTGGTCTCTGAGGTGCTTCTGCAGATCTGTCATGCAGGCATGTGGCCCTTCTACTGCCCGTCCTGGAGGCTCCAGGCGCTGTTAGCCTCTGTGGGGCTCCTATCATGTGTGGACAGCTTGTTGGGGGTGGCAAACCCTCTCAAGTGGGGGGCAATGCTTTGTCTGCCCTGGTGTTCAAATGCCATTGGGTGACTGTATTACAAGAGGCTACTGCTGAGGTTGTTTCAATGATAATAACATCACTTGTCATTTGTCTTCCTGTTGTTCATTGATTTGCTCTAGCGGGCACCAGTAACATCTCCACACATCCTGTTGCATGCTAGTGTAGCCCAAGGGCATCTGCTTGCTCCAGGAATACGAAGAGCCTCAGACCATTCCTTCAGGTCATGGGAATAAGGTCTTTAATTGTTACTGGTTTTTGGCATATCATGTGCGACACGGGTAGCTTGCCAGACTCTGATGTGTGGGTGGTATACTCTCAATAGTAGGTTCTCATCTCGTGCATTTACTAATGAACCGCAATGGGGAGATATCAGCTTTTCTATTGGGTGGAGCTCTGACAAGCTGTGGAGTACAGACGTTGAAAATGGCGGCCCTCGTAGTGTGGGGGTTCCTCTGGCTTCTTAGAGGCTCTATTGGGATGGTGGACCAGGGCTAGAACTATTATTGTTTGGGTCATACCTGGTGGTGGTGTGATGCAAACCACAATAATAATACTATTTATTTATACTTACAATAATAATAATTCCTCTTAGCTCTGAATTCAGGGATTGAACCTGGGTCCTGAGATTGAATACTGGTTGGCTACATGCAAAGCAAGTGTACTACCTGCTGTACTATCTCTCCAGCCCCCTGAGATGAAGCTCTTATTTCTCAGGAGGGACAGGGAAAGAGAGGGGCTTCCCTTTGACTTAAGTCACCCGACATTCAGACAGAGAACCATGTCATACACAATAGGTCTTCGTTGCCTGCTGTTGGGAGAGAGAGAAACAGAAGGATAACTTTTGCAAAATCTCCACTTTTTATTTCAGTTACCTCCAAGTAGTCAGTCATCCAACCTGTTTGGCCTGAGGAAAATGAATAGTTCTCAGGGCAGAAAGAGTCATCCCGTGCACAGAGGGTCGTAACTAGGAACTCCAAAGAGCTTGCTGCAACACAGTACATCGTCTTCAGGAAAGATTCAGTCTGGTGCCTGTTGATGTCAAGACCAAATCTCTGCCTGTTGCTAAGTGCTCTGCGACTTTTGTCCACGAGCACGGAGAGAGCACTCTTGAAGGGGAGGAAAGAGCTTTGTACTGGTGTTGCTTAGCAACAGAACCTCATGTTTTTCTCTTTTCCAATTTGTTTTTTAAAGAAATCTCCACATCATGTTAAATTAATCTGGCTCTGAAGCACAGTCCTGCTTGTGTTTGATATAGGACCAAGCTGCAGCAGACAGCCGAGGAGATTGCAAACAAAACAAGACCATTTTTGGGTGGGTGGGGGGGGGTTGTTGACAGGGCCTGGGAGCAATTCTCATCTATCTGAGGAATATGAACACATTGGGGCAGAAACGGACCCTCATGGACAATTTCAAGCCTGTGTCCTCCCAACAGGAACCTGCAGGCTGGTTGTCCACTGGAGGTTGAATATGGAATCTCTCCCTTCCTTCCTGGATGCCGTATCTGAGTGAGATCATCTCCCACCTGCCCTTTGTTTTCATTCCCAGCCACCTGGTTCTTCTGCTCTGTGCCTTGGCATGGTGGGCTACACTGATCTGAGATTGACCCAGTATGGCCCAGATGGTGAGGCAGAGATTTGGGTTCCAAGCAGGCTGTATAGGAAAGGAGGGCATCTTACCATTTTCATGACCTTCTATCTCAAAAGTTAGTTTCTTCTTTTTTTGTGATTTTTTTTTGTTTGTTTGTTTATTAAAGAGCCACTCCTGGCTCTGTGTTGAGGGTTTCTCCAAGGACTTCATGCAGTTCTAGGGATGAAACCCCAGTTTCCTGAATGCAAAACTTGCTGACATACTTGAGTGCTCCTCAAAGGTTTCTTGCTGATCCAAAGTTTGTTGGTGGTTGGGCAACTTTCCAAGGTCTTTACTTCAACAGGGGTTGGAGACACAGGAAACTTTCATCATTCCGTAGAAGAGCTTCTATACTGAGGCTCCTAACATCTCAACACGGGGACCACAAAAGGCAAAGAGGGATTGCGGGGCGTGTCACTGCTTTGCTACTTCTTCCAGGAAGGGCCTTAAAATGTCTTCTCATAGAGTCTGGGCCAGAACTTGTGACATGATCGTGATTCAGTGCAGAAGACACTTGAAATGTAGAAGAAGAGCCATTTCTTTGAGTCTCAATCTAGTCATCCTCCAAATGACAGGTTTGGGCTTAGTAATGCCCAATGGCTCATGTGTAGAGACACAGAGGGCTGTGACTAACCACACCACAGTGATTCCAGATGAAGTCTTCAGATTTCTCCCTTCACATAGTTCTATTTTTTAAAAGGAGTAGACTAGCATTATCTTCACCACTCTCTTTTTGTCCTAAATTGAATAGTCTTACTTTTTTTTTAACCATAAAAATGATTCCTTCGTTTTGGGAAAAAAAAATCAGACCAATTAGGAAAAAAAAAGTATCTCCATAGGCATAGCTTCTTTCAGAACAAATTTTTTCATTGGAAGGAATTAAGAAAATTTTAATCATTTATTGTCCTAACTTCTTAGAGCAGATGACTCAACCCATCTACAGCATGTATAAACAACTCATTTTCTACTAAGGAACACGTCTATTTGACTTTCTAAATTAAAGGATTATTAAGTTATCTCTAAATTAGTGCTGAAGTTCTTAGGGAGGTAAGCAATTAAATAAAAATCCAACACAAAGGAAACAAAATCCAAATTCACTCCTTTTTTAAAATAAAAATCTATAAAAATGGATTTGAAATTCTATTTTTGCTTTCTGAACAACTAAGTTGTTTTTTTATTTTTTGGGGGGTGGTGCACACTGGTGGTGATCAGGGCTTACTTCAGGCTTTACACTGAGAGATTACTCCTAGCAGGCTTGGGGGACCAGACAGGGTGTCAGGGGTCAAACCTGGTTGGCTACATGCAAGGCAAGCTCCCTATAAACTGTGCTATCACTCTAGCCCACATTATGAGATTTTAACAGCTTGGGAAAGATGTAAACATGGGTTCTTTTATGACGGCCTTTCTGCAGGCATGGACAGTGGACAAGCCCAAATTCTCCACACCATCCACTTTCAGGCACCGTTGGTCATTCTTTTGCTTTATGGACAGGTGCAACAATTCTTAAATTCCCCTTTTGGAGACCAGTATTTAATGAATCAATTATTTAATGAATTTGATAGTTAAATCAAATAGCTCCCAGACCTATTCTTCACTTGGGGTTTTAGCTTGGTTTTGAGATAGTGCTGTTATCTGTGATTAAGAATTTTCTAATGACTGCATTCTTTTGTGGGATATAAAAAATATTACTATGAGACCAAGGCCAGGCAAAACAGGGATCAGAAGGACTTGTCAGAGGTTGGAATCTATCTCAAGTGTGTGGTGGCAGAGCCTAGGTAAGATAGAAAAGGGATCAGTTTGCCAACAATAGTTGGAAATGGTAACGCTAGACTAGAACTGAGTATTGAAAGTAGGTAAGGGGATATACATGATAACCCTTCAGTGAATGTACTGCAAACCATAATGTGTAAAAGCAGAGAGAGACAGAGAGAGAGAGAGAAAATAAAAGTGTCTGCCATAGAGTTTGGCAGGGGATCACTTGACCCTTGACATTGCATTACTCGTCAATTTGCTTGAGCAGGCGCCAGTAATGTTTCCATTTGACCCTATATGTGCTAGTGTAGCCCACTGGCAACTGGTTGCTTCAGGAATACGAAGAGCTTCAAATCGTTCCTTCAGGGTCTTGATGAAGAAGTTTGACCATCTTGTAGGTGGGCAGCCACGGGATCTTTTGACGTCCTGTGGGATCCAGTCGGTAATGGCTCTAGTCCAGCGGTTGTCTCTAAATCACATTACACGTCCAGCCCATCTAATTTTCGATACCTTGGCAAACGAGACAGTGTCCCTGACTCTGGATCATTGATGGAGGTTGGAATTCGGATTCCTTCTCTCACTTGAATGAGGTGTGATATTCCAAGCAAAGCTCTTTCGATTCCTCTTTGGGAGACCTGAATAGCATTCTCACCCTGCTTTTGTACAGCCCAGGTCTCTGAGCCCTATTGGCAGGGGATAGAGGAGGGAAACTGGGGATATTAGTGGTGGGAAATGTGCACTAGTGGAGGGATGGGTGCTGGAACCCATGACTGTAACCCAAGCATGAACAACTTTGTAATTGTCTATCTCATGGTTACATAATAATTTTTTTTTAAAAAGAATGTGTCAGTTATAGATATGAGTATCTTAGGACATATATGATTTGGAAATATTTTCTTGCATGTTATATATTACCTTTTGAGTTTCCTTGTGGTATCACTTATAAAACAAATGGTTTTAATTTTTATAAAAATAATTTTCTAAATTTTATCTTATTCTGAGATTGAACATTCTCCTGGTTGAATACTCCGATTTGTAGTTTTCTAACACAGAGGAAATTCTTCCTAGCACGTGTTTCCCCAACCTGGATTCTGGGAAGACTTGGGTTGCTCTGACCAACAGACTACGGCTTCTACAGCTTACCACAAAAGTCTGTCTCAATATGTCTAAATCTGCTCATTTACTTTGCTCACTCTAAACGTGATCTTGAGTTCTCGAGTAAGAAGACTGCCCAGAGCCCACTGCATGCCAGGAGGAGGGGCCCAGGCCATGTGGAAAGGTCAGGAGTAGGAGAGCTGATCCCTGTTCAGTCCAGTCTTTCATCCATATCAGCCCAGGTCCTGGTCATGTGTGTGAAGAGACCTCTCCAAGATTCAGGTAACCGGCAGTCATTCGCGTATCCCCAGTGAAGGCTCCAGGCCCGGGGAGAACACGCGAACCTTTTCAGACTGCCTTGTCCTTATTGCTAACCCACAGAACACCCAGGTGCCACAAAGCAGTACTTACTCTGTGATCAGGACGGTGATCGTTTCTGCTGCCTTAGAGCCTAGAGAATGCATTGCCATCCTGTTGGTCCATTGGTACTTGGAAATTATGAATACCTTTAGTAGCAAAATCCATATATTTATTATTTATTTGGCTTTTTTTTTGGGGGAAGGGTCACACCCAGTGATGCTCAAGGGTCACTCCTGGCTCTGCACTCAGGAATTACTCCTGGTGGTGCTCAGGGGACTATGTGGAATTTAGGGGTCGAACCTGGGTAGGCTGTGTGCAAGGTAAATATTTATCCTCCCTGCTGTACTATGACCCCCAAAATCCATACATTTAGATAGGCATTTTGCTCAGCAAGGTCACATTATGAACAATAGGATATTATTTGATTTCTTGCTTTTCTTCTTTATGGATGCTAATACTTTGGGTCATGATTAGCTCTTAGCATCTCTTCATGCCCTGAGTTTGGTACTTAGAAGACATTTAGCACATGTTAATTGAATGGAAAAAGACAGATATTGACAACAACATTGGCAGATGTCATGAGTTGCTAAGAGATTTTGATTTCAGCCAGAACGGCTAAGAATTTTAATTAGGGAGTTAAAAAGAATTGATTCCAGTCATCGCCACCAGGGATTGACAAACTATGGGCCCATGAGCCATCCCATAACCTACTCTTGTAAACCCATTTTCAGCAGAACATCACCAGGCCTTTTCATTTATTTGTTGCCTAATAAAGGGCCTTTTCATCGCGAGAGAGTTAAATAGCTGTGACCGAAACTGGACAGGCTGCAATGCCTGAAATATTTGCCATGAGCCTCTTTCCAGGAAAACTTTGCCAACTTCTGAGTTAGGCAACCCGAATGTAGACTCAGTTATTTTAGAGACACTGAGACCACAACACCCAGTGGTGGTTGTCAAACTTGAGTGTCCCAGTCAGCTAGAATATAGGTGAGGCCCAGCGGAGAACGCAGAGAATGCAGAGAACCAGCATTTGAACAAGTTTCCAGGTGGGAGAAGCTGCTGGTCTGGGGATCAAACTTCCATTGAAGCCGTGGAGCTGCACAAAAAGCAACATTGGATGCTCCTGTTCGCAGGCAACCCCTCAGATTCTGTAGCTGAGTGGCTGTGAGGGGAGGATCTAGTTTCCTCACCTGGAAGTTCAGGAAAGTCCGGGCTTTCCCTGCTCGAAACTCTAAATCCTGATTCTGTGAGACATAGGGAGAGACGTGGAGCCAGGAGATGTCTCCTCTCTTCGGCTTCTTTGACTGCTCTACCAACACTCTACAGCAGTAAATGGACCATGACACATACAAGACTGACAGTGGTTGGACCAGAGGAGTCTAGAGTCCTAGTCGCCCAAACATGAAGCTTTGAGTGATCAGCTCCTCTAGCTCACATACATGTCGATTATTGTCCTCTGAACAGAGCCTTTGTCTATGTTGCTCGTGTGTCTAAAAACAGGAGCTCACTGATGCTATTTTAGTTTTTGGCTTTTTGGGTCACACTTGACAAAGCTTAGGGGGGTTCCTCCTGGCTCTGAACTCAGGAATTACTCCTGTTGGTACTCAGGGGGCCATATGGCATGCTGGGGATTGAACCTGGGTCAGCCATGCGCAAGGCAAAAGCCCTTCCTGCTGTACTATTGCGCTGGCCCTCTCATAGATGCTTTTGTACTGATTTTTCCCCCTTTTCTTTTCTTTTGCATAAGATCCTGGTTCTGCACTCAAGAATCAATCCTGGCAGACTCAGGGGACCATATGTGGTGCCTGGGATGGAGCCAGGGCCGGCCATGTGCAAAGCAAGCTCCTGCCCACTACACGATTGCTCTGGCCCTTGAGTTGTTTCTTTCTTTTCTCAGGGGTCTAATAGAATATTCTAAGGCACTTTTAGTCATTCAGCACTATCTGGATGCCGGAACTGGCTGGGGTTTCGTCCTTCTGTCCTTTACTATAAACCTCCACAGCCACCACCACGTTGGCTCACCAGCTCTGCTCTTCATGTTCACAACTAAATCTCTGCGGAGATGCAAGTGGAGCTGCTAAACTCATAGATATACGCTTCTCTCGGCTTAAAAATCTGGGGAACTCTCGCCAAGTGCTGACCCGGCTGCTGCACCAATGTCCCAACTCCACTGCTTCACTAATAATCTCTGCAGAGACACAAGACTGTGAAAATTCCAAGTATTTCAGGGCTCAGACTAAGAACTTCGGGTCTTGTTGGAGTGGAGTTGGGCAGCCTCCCCTCTCCCCACCTGAACTTCCAGAAGCCCGGCAGCCACATCCACCTTCCACAGCCGCTGCTATCACAACTCATGGGCCCGGTTCTACAGAGCCCAACATTTCTGTACTGTGTGGCCGCATATGTGGCTATGTGGCAACTCCAAATGTCACAAAACTGACATTCCGGAAGGAACACATCAAATTCGATGCAACAGTAACATGGAAGCCAACTAAACTCAACAAATGAAAACAACAACACAGAAGGCTCAGCTAGCAACAAACAGATTTGTAAATCCTTAGACAAGGACTCGAATAGTCCCAGAGTGAGATATAATCATTTCCACAAATTTTCTTTTACTGAAGTGTTGGAGGACAGGTTTAGCTAACCTGGGAGCTTTGTTGTTTTGCCCACTCCCGCTTAATCTTATTTAAGTCAAGGTTCATTCCTAATGAGACCTCTCTTCTATGTAAACACTGCTAGAGGGTGTGGCAGTTACAGATGTCACCTTGATTGAATAACTTCTGACATACATCTACTAAGACTTCTATGTTTTCTAGATTGGGCACAGCTCCTCTTTCTACCCACTGCACCCAGCGTGGGAGGACAGCTAGAATTTACCAGGAGACTACCACCTTGGCTACACTGAGACTATAGGAAGACTATAGGAAGGATCATACTAGTTTGCTCTAAGCAGGCAAGTGTGACCCTTTCAGTACATGAGAACAAGATACTCAGAATCACCCTGGTGCAGATAATAATAAGAAGGACCTTGTGGGTACCATCTAGATTACATGAAGCTCATGAAGTTAAGATGTATTACTTTATACCAGCCCCCTCTCTCCAGCTTTTTACATAAAAGATAATCCTGGTAGAAAGGATTAGACCTTGGCATAACCTTTGTATATACCTGCAATAGGGTGTGGCACTACACTCTGTTTAGAGTTCTTTGTTGACATAACCCTCCCGATTGGATTACTTTGGTGTATATAAGGGGGCTGACTTGAGGCCTTCACTTTTGCCTTTTGGGCCTTTTAGCTTTCGGCTTTTGGCTCCTCAGCCTTGCAGCTTTTGGCTTTGGCTTTTTGCTCTTTGGCCTTTTGCTCCATTTTCTGGGTAGGACTCAGCTCGGGTGAGATCTTCTCTCTTTGGTGGGAGACTTAGGCTCTTTTGTATGGTCTAAGTTTGGACCAGAGCTAAAGTTTGTTCATTATATTGGAGTGCTGTGGAAGAGCTTTTGTACAATTAAAAGCCATTTTTGGAACTGAACCGGACTCGTGAATTTTAATCTGTTCTCCGGCGTCCTTGGAGGTAGAAGAGAACTTCAGCCCTGACACTGTCGGGGACCCTGGCGGCCATTCCCCAACACTGAAGTATTTTTTTGATTATCCCTTTAGCCATTGAGTTACAGCGAAGAATATAAAATAAATTACTGTGTGTCTGCTAAGGGCAAAGACTTGTGCGGGGCTGGGGGTTGGTTGGGAAAATGGGGACAGTGGTGAAGGGAAAGTCCCCTGGTGTTGGGATTGGTGTTGAAACAGCACAAGTATATAACAACTGTATGATGCACAACTTAACCATGGTGTTTCAATAAAGTATCTTCTAAAGCTTCTATGCTCTTGACAGTGACGTGGTCAGACAGCCAGGCTGCGTCCCCTCTGTGCCTCCTCCTTCTCTTCACTGCTCGAACAGAGAAAAAATCAGGACAGCTGAAAAGACACAGCAAATCCTTGCTCCTGTTTGAAGTGTTCTTTCTGGCACATTGAAACTTAACAAATGTTAAGTTTGAAGGATGTACAAACAGATGGCATAGTGTGGTACATATAGGTCAGTAGATGGTCAAGAAGATCTACTTTTTACTACCTTGCTGCAGGTACTCTCTCTGTATGTATACTATGTTAGCATATGTTTGAGTGTATACCATATATTCATATATGTGTTCTTTTCAGTTATTGCTGTGCTGAAACTACTTATTGCTCTTTCAGTGTACTTCAGTATATATTGATACCTGCCAAGCTCTAGTTGGTAGAAGAGGTAAAAAGGAATTTAGACATGGCTATTGTTTTTTGAGCTTGCAGCCTTGCTCTGTGATTATTCTTTGGGAAGCCAGGGGAGTGAGGAGGTGGGTGAAAACTCTTTGCTGAGAAACCATCTTTTTGTTGTAGGATTGGTTGATAGTCTTTCAGTTTAGTGCCTCTGAAGGATATCTGAATGGAAATAATTTGTTCCTGGTGAGCATGAGTCATCGGCTCATGAAGTGGGCACAGCCAGAGCAGAATTGAAGAAAGTACAAGCCAATACTTGGAAGGAAGCCTGATCCAAAACATGCCAAATCAAGGTACAGAATGTACCTTTTCTGCACCCAAAAGCTGCCTCATTTGTTGTTGACTGGGTTGGAATCGTCTTTCCTAGTATTTGCGTTCCTGCACTCTGCAATGATCTGCACCACTGATGTCTGGGAGTCGATGTCGGGTTTACCCTGCCGTCCCTGCTCTTAGAAAGAATTTATATATTAAATGATCAATTCGATGGATATTTACTGGTTTTTTCATGAGTGACATAGCCATGGTGCAGCCATGGAGGTGAATAAGATGTGATTTCCATATTTGCAGGAAAGGAAAATGCAATCCAAAATCCTCTTGACAGGATTAATTCTGAGAAATGGTAGAAGAAAAAAGAACTACCTGGGTGGCCCGAGAATATTTCCTGAGGACATATTTGAGACTTGACATCTGATTATTTTTAGTACATTTTACGCTCCCTTAGAATGGCCTCCAGTCTGATGAGTAAATTCTTGGGCTGATATCTCCTGCCAAATACAATGCAATCAGAAATTGGTATTGATTAGTATGAATAATTTAAGGGGGGTTGATCTTTTACTATGAGAGAAACATGGGGTGGATGGAGGTCCTACACTAGAGGACATTCTTTGGTCTGGGTCTGCCTCTGTGGGTGTCATGTGGGATCTGAGAGTAGAGGGGGAACGGATATAATTATTCTGCATAGTAGAGGGGGAGATTTGGAAAATGGAGGGAGAGTGCGGAAGAGCGAGAGAAGCCCATCATGGAGACTGGGGCCTCAAAGCAACTTGAAATGATCAAGAGAAAGAAATCTTCAGTAACTGAAGATTTGTCTACTAAAGATGCAAGAACTAAAGATGAAAGCACTTGGTTGTCCAACATTTTACTGATGCTTGCAACGTTGCTGTTAGGTAATGCTGTTCACACCTCCAGCTTCATTAGGCCTACTACTTGCAATTCACTGCTTTGTATGGGTGAGGAATTGTTGAAAGCTCAAAAAGAAATGAAAAAGAACAGCAATTCTTTAAAAAATTTTTTTTGGCTCACATCTGGCAATGCTCAGGGGTTACTCCGGTCTCTGCACTCAGAAATAATTATTCCTGGTGCTCCAGTGACCTTATGGGATGTGAGGTGTAGAACCCAGAATATCTGCATATAGGGCAAGCACCCTACCCACTGTGCTATTTTTTCCAGCCCCTCAAAAAGAATAGCAATTCTGGACTCATTCTTTGGGTCGGGAGAGAGAGAGAGAGAGAGAGAGAGAGAGAGAGAGAGAGAGAGAGAGAGAGAGAGAGAGAGAGAGAGAGAGAGAGAGAGAGAGAGAGAGAGAGAGAGGCAAGGTATTAAGAAATTCCAAAATGGAGTTAAGTCGCAAGTGAAGAGGTGACTGGTCAAGGACATCTCTGGCAAAATGGGAGCTTATGACATCTGCAGAAAACTTTGGTGAATACATTCAGCTTGAGCCAGAATGAGGGTTCATGGCAATTTTAATGAAGTATCGGAGAGGTTAAGTTCACATCTAGCTTTCAAGTGGAAACACCCACACTATTGTTGTTTTCTTTGCTGGAGCCTTGGGAAGGAACAAAGGGACAAACCTTGAACAAAACTTTGATTCTTCGAAGCTAAAATACTAAATTAATCTGTAGCGCATGAGCCCCCCCCCCATCTGTAATTTACTCATGCACATTTGGAATGAGGTGAGGCATAAACAAGTGAATGAACAAACAAATCAGTTACAAATGAACTGCTTTGGAGACTTTTACTTTGGCAGTGTTGGTTAATTGTGTGGGTTATATTGTGAATTCCTCTGATCCTTGGCCAAGCACACTGATTTTGTCATAGATGATTTATCATGGTTTTTAGATTAGTAAATCTCGTTCACATTGAAAGTTGCTGTGTTTGGCAATGTACTTAAGTATAAATTGGGAATTTGTTTCTATCAACCTGATCAAGTGTTGGAGGGAGGCCCATAATTTGTTGTCTGAAAAGTAGCATAAGAGAAAGTGTGTTTATCTTGAGAAGAAATGAGAATATTCCAATACTTATCAAGGATTGTTGTGTGCAATGAACTGTTCTTGGGGCTGAGAGAAAAACAAAAGGTGCTGATTCTGTTCATGAGGCAGTAACTTCGAACTGTGGCCAGTAAATGGTAATTGGCATTGCAAGAAGTGTTAAGCCGATGAACACCAAGTTCTCACAGATCTCAAGGAAGACAAGCCAAGTAGAGGGGTGCAGAGCTCAGAGCTACGCTAGAAGGTTTGAGTTGTGTAGATGCCTTTATTTTTAAAAGAAGTTTTATGGAGTTATAATTAGCATTCATAAGCTATACATGATTTAAATGTAAATTTTAATCTACTTGAACATCTCACGGTGGTGAAAACTTCAGGAAGACCAAGCCCATAAACGTGTTTTTCACTCCCTAAACTTTCCTTAATGCCCTTTGTGGTTCCTCTCACTTGTATCTTTCTATACCTGGGTAATCAGTGGTCTGAATTCTTGTCATTAGAGTTTGCATTTCTTAGAATTTTTAAAAAATCTGTCTTCTTTTAATTAATGCAATTCTTTTGAAGTTCCTCCAAGAGGCTGCAAGTACCAACAGTTCATTATTTTTCTTGTTGAGAAATAGCCCTGTACTTGGAGACACCACATTTGTTTATCCACCAATGTGTTGATGGACATTATATTTCTTCCAGTGTGCGATTGCTGTAGTCATGTAGTTACTATGGATGCTTGGGTACAAGTCTTAATGGGCATACACTTATTTCTCTTCTATTGAACTAATTTCTAGAGTAGGTGGAGGATTATCTGATGCATGTTTGGTAAAGAAATACAGCTACTTTCCATTTATAAAGCATCATTCTCTTTTGATTTGCCACCACCATGAAAATTTCACTTGTGCCATAATTATGTGAACACTTGGTATGGTCCATCTTTTAAATTTTGGACATCCTAAGAGGTCTGTAATGATATTTCATCACCAATTTAATTTGTGTTTACCAAATGTTGAATGATGTTGAAGAGCATTTTCTGTACTTATTGATAATTCAGATATCATCTCTGATGACCTATCTGTGAAAATATTTTATCTATGAAAAGATCAGATTGTGGGCTAAAGCAAGAGTATAGCAATTAGGATGCTTGCTTTGCATGAGGCTGACCTGGAATCCCATATGGTTCCCCAAGCTCTTCCAGGAGTGATTCCTGAGTGCAGAGCCAGGAGTAACCTCTGAGTATCACTGAGTGTGGCCCCGAAAACAAAACAAATCAGGTTGTTTTATTATTGGGTTCTGATATTTCTTTATTTATTCTAGATCCCAAGTTTTTTTTTTAAATTTTTTTTTATTATACCACCGTGAAACATACAATTACAAAGGTGTTCATAATTGGTTCTTGGTAATACAGTATTCCAGCACCCATCCCTCCACCAGTGCCCCATTTCCACCACCAATGTACCCCTCCCCCTCCCGTCCCCCAGGCCGCCTTAATAGCAAGTACCCCAGTTTCCTCTCTTTCTCTCTCTATCTCTCTCTCTGTCTCTGCATCTCTCTCCCTCTTATTTTACACATTGTGGCTAGCCCTGCAGATATTTAGAGTTTATCACTTAAGTCTCTTTGTGTAAGATCCCAAGTTTTTTACGAGACATATAATTTCCATTTGGCTTATCCAACCTTGTGGACATCCTCGAATCCTTCTGATAGTCTCCTTTGAAGAACAAGCCTTTCAATCTTGGTTACTTCTGATGGATGAAGTTGTATTTTATTATCATGCTCTTAGCGTAATATTAAAAACTTAGGCTAACTCAAGTTTTTAAAGTCTTCTATGTTTTCTTTTCAAGTTTTATAGTTTTAGGTTATGACCCATTTTGAAGTATAAACTAAATTTGAATGAGAGTAAACATATATATGAGAAATTTTTTTAAAAGATAGGAAACAACAAGTTTTGGCTTGTTGCACTGTTTGTAAGAAGGTAAATTGGTGTGCCATAATGGAAGCAGTGAAGATTCTTAAGTAAATACCAAAGAATCTGCCATTCTTGGTTTCTGGGTATTTACCCAAAGAATAGAAAAATCACTAATTTGAAGATGTATTTATAGATCTAAGTTTACGGTAACATTATTTTTATTTTTTAAATTATTTTTCATTTTTTATTTTTACAACTACAAAGATATACAATTAAAAAGTTCATATTTGGGTTTTGGTCATACAGTGTTCCAGCACCCATCCCGCCACCAGTGCCCATCTCCCACCACCAGCATCCCCGGTTCCCTCCCCCTCTCCCAGCCCTCCTCCATGGAAGGTTCTTTATTTCTTTTCCTTTCTCTCTCTTATTACAGAACATACATTAAAGGGTTGTCATGTGTATCCTTTTGCCTCTATTTAATCCTCTATTTAATGCTAGATTGGCATTAGTACCCTCGACAATTGTTAGCACACTGTTCCATTTTCTGTCTTACCTAGCCTCTGACTCCCACACGTTTGTGATAATTTCCACCTTTGACAAGACCTCCTGATATATGTTTCACTTGACCTTGGATATTGGTATCATAATATGTACATATATATTTATGTTATACAAATAAATGCAGTCATTCTGTATCTGTCTCTCTCCTTCTGGCTAATTTCACCTAACATAATCTTCTCCATGTCCATCCATTTATAGGTAAATTTTATAACTTCATTTTTCCTAACAGTTGAATAGTATTCCATTGTGTAGATGTATCAAAGCTTCTTTATCCAGTCATCGATTTTTTGGGCACTCTGGTTGCTTCCAGATTCTGGCTATTGTGAATAATGCTGCTATGTAACATTATTTTTAATAACTAATATATGGAAATAATTGGAGTGCCCCATATACAATAGAATAACTCCTAGTTTTGAAAAACATGAAACCTTGCCATATGTGACAACTTGGATAGACCTAGAAGGCGATTAAGGATAGGGAGCCAGATAATTTGGAAATGATATGATCACATCTATTGAAATTAAGATACAAAAAAGTACAATTTTACAGGGAATATATGAATAAACTATTTTAGTAAATGAATTTAAAAATGTTTTGCTTATATTTTAAGCCTTACTTGTCTTTAGCAAGTTATATATCTATACTCTTTTAAACTCTTCAGAAAACTTTTTTTTTTGGGAAGAATTATACATTTTTTTGTCTGTAGCAAAAGAACTGTGGAACTTACCTAGAATAGTGATTGATGGGTTCTACAAAAATCTTTTCATTTATTTGTTATGCCAAAAACTAGTAACAATTATGGACCTCAATTCCATGACCTGAAGAATGGTTTGAGGCTCTCCCAGTTCCTGGAAAGAGCAAATGCCCTTGGGTTACACTTGCTTGTGACAGGACATATGGAGATGTTACTGGTGCCCAATCAATGAACAATGGGAAGACAGTGATACAGTGATACAAAAATCTTGTTTGTGGCTCTCCCATTTGTTTTGTGAACCTGTTAAACAGCAGGATATATGCTCTATCTGAGGCCCTTGGTCTTCTAATTCTGAGTTCTTTCAACACAGAAAGCCGCTCCAATCCCTGCATTCTGGAGGTTTACAAGTGGATATTTTGTGCAGACCTGTGTATTGCGATAGGCTGGTCTGCTGGGTGGAGTTCTGACGAGGGGGAAGTCAGACCTCATTCCCATGACGTGATGGAATGGTTTGAGGGTCTTTATGTTCCTGGAGCAAGCAGGTGCCCTTGGGCTCTACTTGCATGAGACAGGACATATGGAGATGTTACTGGTGCCCGCTCGAGCAAATTGACGATGTACGGGAAGACAGTGACAGTGTGTATTGCCTTCTGAGATCTTTGCTGGCTTGCAGATTAATGGATAGACTTTTAACTTCTTTATAGCCTGGGAGGAAGGGCAGCATGCTGGGAGATCTTGTGACTTTGGACAAAATTCAGTCGCCAAGTGAAGATTGTAATGATGGAGGGTTGAAATGAGATGGAAGATGTAAAACTGCCCAAACACAGTATCTAATTAATGCTATTTTCTTTTGAACTAAAATAACTGCTGCCTACAGTAAAATCAAGGAGTTTGACAAGACCAAATGAATGTGAGAATGTGGGTCAGCAAGATCTCCCATCCAGATGGTGGGTGGGTAATTTGGTGAAATACATACTCGATCCAGGAATTCTAGAGCTGTGTATGTTCCCAAATAGAACCAACTCCTGTACGGGTCCACTGGCCCACTGCTAACAAAGGTATTTATAAACGTTTTATTTGTAACCACCCTCCCTCCCACAAGGTGAGATAATGTCGGGGAACGCCGGGGTCCCCGACAGTGTCCGGACAGAGGTTGTCTTCTACCTCCGAGGACGCCGGGAGAACAGATGAAAACTCACGAGTCCGGTGCAGTTCCAAAAATGGCTTTTAATAGTACAAAAGCTCTTCCACAGCACTAGAAGATGGAGCAAAAGGTCAAAGAGCAAAAGACCAAAGCCAAAAGCCAAAAGCCGCAGGGAGCCAAAAGCTGAAGGCTGAGGAACCAAAAGGCAAAAGGTAAAGGTGAAGGGGCCTCAAGTCAGCCCCTTATATACACCAAAGTAATCCAATCGGGAGGTTGTCATGCCAACAAAGAACCCTAAACAGAGTGTAGTGCCACACCCTATTGTAGGTATAAACAAAGGTTACACCAAGGACTAATCCCGAGATTATCTCTTATGTAAAACACTGGAGAGAGAGGGGCTGATATAAAGTAATACATCTTAACTTCATGAGCTTCATGTAATCTAGATGGTACCCACAAGGTCCTTCTTATTATTATCTGCACCAGGGTGATTCTGAGTATCTTGTTCTCATGTACTGAAAGGGTCATACTCGCCTGCTTAGAGCAAACTAGTATGATCCTTCCTATAGTCTTCCTTTAGTCTCAGCGTAGCCAGGGTGGTAGTCTCCTGGTAAATTCTAACTGTCCCACGTTGGGTGCAGTGGGTATAAAGAGGAGCTGTGCCCAATCTAGAAAACATAGAAGTCTTAGTAGATGTATAAGTCAGAAGTTATTCAATCAAGGTGACTTCTGTAAGTGCCACACTCTCTAGCAGTGTTTACATAGAAGAGAGATCTCATTAGAATGAACATTGGCTTAAATAAGATTAAGCTGGGAGTGAGCAAAACAACAAAACTCCCAGATTAGCTAAACATGTCCTCCAACAAGATAATATACATTCCAGTCATTTTTTCTTCTTTGGCAGGGCCTCCCAAACAGTGCTCACGGGTCTCAGGGTCATTCCTGGTGACACTCGACTGAGCACCCTGGTGTGGTGCCACCGGGCCACATCAGCGGCACTTAGAGGCTCTGTGGTACCTGACATGGAATCTGGAACAGGGCACACAAAGAACATGTGCTACGGCCGTGTGACTTATCTCCCAGCCTACTCTGGCTTCTTCTAGTTCTTTTCCCTGACTTTGAAAATGGTTTTTCAATAAGCTTAAGGCGAGTGAACTGTGTATTGAGCTAGATTTGTTAGCTATGTTACGATAATATCTGTCTGTTTTATTTGATTAAGAATCTCAACTAAGATTATATGTCAAATTTATTCAATGTGTGATCATCATTATTCACAGAACTAATATAATTTTATTCTTAGAATATGATATGGTGAAATATATTAAAATGTTTTTATTTCATTTTTGCATTTCTGGAATAAACTATATGAGGTTAGCTGTATTATCTTATTATGTCAAATGTTATTTGATAATATATCAAATAGCTTTCTCTTAATAATCGTATATAAATATGACCTGTACTAGATGTTTACCGTTCTTGCTAGATTTTGATATCATTATTAATTATTGAATAGAGTTTAGAAGTTTCTCTCCCTTTTCCATTCTCTAGGCCTGTTGAAACAATGTAGAATAAATATGATAGTTCAAAGATACTTAAAGTTTCTCTGAAAAACCACCTTATTTCTATTTTATGGGAAGTCTGTGAGAATTCTTTAACAATTTTCCTGAATTTCTTCTACAGAAGTTAATCTGTTATGATTTACTCTCTTGTTTGGAGTTGGTTTGAATAAATTATACTTGTCTAGAAAATTATTCATTTATCTAGCTTTTCAAAATGATTTGCACACAGTTAAATGAAAAGTCTACAGAGTTGTAATTTTTTATAGTTATACTTCTTTCCATCTTATTCTTTTAAATTCACTTGTACTTGAGGCCTTTTTTTGAAGTGGTTTGTTGTTATGCAAAATAACCACTCCAAATCTCAATGCCTTAAAACAATAAGCTTTTATTTGTTGCTGCATGTTAGCTACAGCTCAGCTAAGCCGGGCTGACACTGTTTCCAGACACTGGTACAAGGCTCGCGTGTCACTCATCCTCTTGGTTCAGTGGCTCCCTGGGCCCTATTCCAGCAGATGAAGGCAGAAGCTGGACAAATGGAGGCATGGATGCCCCCTTGCATCATTCAGTGTGCTACTTGCAAGGTGTTCTTTAAGCCACAGTCAATTGGCATACAAGTCACATAGCCGACCCCAACCTCAGTGATGTGGGAAAAATATTCTGCATAGTAGAGTTGAGGATATTATGAAGTCAGATGGCTAAGGGAGGAGTGGCTATATAATTCTAATACTGAGTGGGCATGAACACGTCAGAACCTCCCATCACAGTTCATTCTGGTTTTGTTTTCTGTTTTTAGGGCTCACTGACTGTTCTTGGGGATGATTCCGGGCAGTGTTCAGGGGACCATATGTTTCCAGTTCTGGGGATTAAGCCTGGACTTCTTGGATGCAAAGTATGTACTCAGCCCCTTAAGCTATCTCTCTGGTCCCATAATCCACCAGCCATCTTTGTCCCCCCACAGAAATATACTTACTCTTACGTAAAAGAGACACACCGAAGTCTTATCCATTGGGAGTCTTATTGACAATAGTTTTGAATTTGTTCCTCTTGACTGGGAGAATTCTGCATTTACAGATAAGTTAGTTCTCCATATGAAATGATGGAATAGGGCCAATCTAAGCTCCAGAAGCAAATGCATTTGGAAAGGGAAGAAGAAGGACTCCAGTTTGGCACTAAACTGTTGCAATATCCAAATACTGTTGTCTGGGAGTGGACAGTTTTATTAACTAAACCTTACTGTCTAGAAGTAGGTTCCAGTTTTTATCATTATTGCTCCTGACTTTGATCTCTGTAAGGTTCTCCCTTCAGCATCATATTCCATATTATGAAGTCAGCATTAGGCATGTACTCTCAGGCTGCTTCCTGCCCATAGAAGTTTGGGGAAGAAAGGATCTTGTCTTTAAAATGACAGTATTAGTTCTAGTTGGCAACACTTTTGAAAATTTAGTTTAAGATGTAAGAAGAAAGAGCAGAAAAACACCAACTCATTATCGTATAATCACAATAGGATATAATGAAAAAAAGAAAACTTTAAAGTCATACCAATTAGAAGTTTTTAGCCCTGTCCTAAAATTTAGAGCAGATTTGAAATCACAATAAAAATTTTAAAATACCCAGGGAAAAATTGTAACCAAAGCACTATATGTCAGATCCCATGGAATTCATCTAAAAGATTTGTAATACACCCTTTCATCTGTGTCAAATGGTCCCCCCCAAAAAATCTATGTATATATTTTCCTATTTGTGTTTCAGAATCTGAAACACAACAGGGATCAATCTTTAGGAAAGTCATGAATATTTGGAAAGACTGAGATTCTGGGTTTGGCTCTATGAATATTTGTTCTGTCTTAGGGGTACATACATATTCAAAGCCATAGTAGCTTTTTTGCAGGCTGCCCACCTTGTTCTCAGAGTTTTGTACCACCAAATTGAATCTGATAACCAACTAGAATACAAGGCGGAGCCTGGCAAGCTACCCGTGTTTTATTTGTTATGTCAAAAACTAGTAGCAATTATAGACCTCAATTCCTTGACCTGAAGAATGGTTTGAGGCTCTTCCTGTCCCTGGAGCAGGGCTATTGTTGCTTGCAACACGACACATGGAGATGTTACTGGTGCCCGCCTCCAGCAATTTGATGAACAACAGGAAGACAGTGATACAGTGACAGTGAACCAACTACAAAATTGAAATTGTGACCCTCTCTTATAACTGTGTTTTCTTGGTCCTTTAATTTTCAAAACTTTCTGAACTATTATGTTGTAGTGATGCTGGATCTGTGTGGATTGGGGTTGGCTTTAGAATTCAATATGAAAGGCCCCGAGTGACCCCTGTCACTGTGTGGCCCCCCAAGCACCTCCAGGTTTGGCTCTGGTAGCTTAAGTACTTAAGCTAAGTACTTAAGCTAAGTACTTAAGTACTTAAGCTACCAGGTAAAGCTACCGTGTCAAGTACTTCTTTCATAGTCCCTATAAAAGAAAGAAGGGCAGTTTCCGCTTTTGTATTTATTTATTTTTCCATAATACCCTTTATTTTTCTTGGGCCATGCCTGATCTTGGTAAGCTGGTGATACTCAAGGACCACCAGGGCTACACCCAATGAGGCTCCACCCCATGGAGACCTAGAGTCCAGTATCTCACCTGGACAGTGTGTCCTCTGCCGCTTGATTCCCTCCCTGGCTGCAATCCATTTGTACTTATGAAGATGGTTAATACGTTTAGTCTTGGTTCTATTGTTTAGGTCACATAACACACTTCTGTATGCTACGGTTAAGTTTTTGTCCAATTTTATCTTTGTTTTGTGACTTCTTTGACCCATTAATTAATTCACACTTGTATCACTTGTCTTCCCATTGTTCATTGATTTGCTCGAGTGGGCGACAGTAACATTTCCATTTGTCCCTGTCTCGTGCTAGTGTAGCCCAAGGGCACCTGCTCACTCCAGGAACACAAAGAGCCTCAAACTCCCGTTCAGGTTACGGGAGTGAGATCTATTATTGTTTTTGGCTTATCGAATATGACACGGGTAGCTTGCCAGACTCTGCGGTGCCAGAGGGATACTCTTGGTAGTAGGTAGGCTCTCAGTTCTTGCATTTACTGATGAACCTGATTAATTAATTGATTTAAGGTTCATCAGTAAATTAATTAATTAATTAAAAAATTTAAAACTTTATTTAAGCACCTTGATTTACAAAGTTGTTCACCATATGGTTCTTTCAGATATTCAATATTCCAACACTAGTTCCACCACCCAACGTGTCCTTACCACCACCAAAGTCTCCGGTCTCCCATTCAACCCCAAGTCTCCTCCCTTAGCAGGCACTAATTAATTTACTTTATATTGCTTCTTACAACATATATCTCATAATGATGTCGCTAAGGTCATGACCTTTTTATTGAGCTGTTATGTACAATTTGGGTGTGATGTGCTACTTGGTGTATCAGTATTGTAGCAGCCGTGCACTCCATGACCCATTATTTATTTATTTATTCATCCATCCATTTATTTATTTATTTATTTATTTATGTTTTAATTTTTGCTTTTTTGGGTCACACCTAGCAATGCTCAGTGGTTACTCCTGGCTATAAACTCAGGAATTACTCCTGACAGTGCTCGGGGACCATATGGGATGCCGGGGGATCAAACCTAGGTTGGCGGCATGCAAGGCAAATGCCCTTCCCGCTATGCTATCACTCCGCCCCCATGACCCATTTTTTTAAAAAATGTTTTATTATACCACCGTGAGACATACATTTACAACGGTGTTCAGAATTGGTTATTGGTTATTGGTATTACAGCACCCATCCCTCCACAAGTGCCCCATTTCCACCACCAATGTACCCCCACCCCTTCCCGCCCACCCCCAGGCTGCCTCAATAGCAGGTAGCCCCATTTCCTCTCTTTCTCTCTCTCTCTGTCTCTGCATCTCTCTTCCTCTTCTTCTACACATTGTGGCTAGCCCTGTAGATATTTAGAGTTTATCACTTAAGTCTATTTGTGTATATTCAATGGTGAGTTTTAATCTGCCATTACCATTTCCCACACTTAGAAAACACTGGTATCTATTTATATCCTATTAATGAATGCAGACATTCTATATCTGTCCTTTTCCTTCTGACTAATTTCACTCAGCATGATACTCTCCATGTCCATTCATTTGCAGGTAAATTTCATAATTTCATCTTTTCTGACAGCTGCATAGTATTCCATAGTGTAGATGAACCACAGTTTCTTTAGCCAGTCCTCTGTTCTCGGGCATTTAGGTTGTTTCCAGATTCTAGCTGGAAATAGTGAATAGCGCAGAGATGAATAAAGAAGTACAGATAGTGTTTCTGCTATGTGTTTTTCGGTCTCTCGGGTATATTCCCAGGAGTGCTATTGCTGGATCAAATGGGAACTCAATATCTAGCTTTCGGAGGAATGCCCATATTGTTTTCCAAAAGGGCTGGACCAGTCGGCACTCCCACCAGCAGTGGATGAGAGTCCCTTTTTCCCCACATCCACGCCAGCACTGGTTGTTCTTGCTGTTTTGGATGTGTGCCAGTCTCTGTGGGGTGAGATGGTACCTCATTGTTGTTTTGATTTGCATCTCCCTGATGATTAAAGATGAAGAGCACTTTTTCATATGCCTTTTGGCCATTCGAATTTCTTCTTTTTGGAAGCTTCTGTTCATTTCTTCTCCCCATTTTTTGATGGGGTTGGCTGTTTTCTTCTTGTGGAGTGCTACCAGTGCCTGATATATCCTGGATATCAACCCCTTGTCAGATGGGTATTGGGTGAATATCCTTTCCCACACTGTGGATTGTCTTTGTATCTTGGTCACCGTTTCTTTTGAGGTGTAGAAGCTTTTCAATTTTATATAATCCCATTTGTTTATCATTGCTTCCATTTGCTTGGTCAGTGGTGTGTCGCTCTTTAAAGATACTTTTCGTTTCGATGTCATAGAGCGTTTCTCCTATGTTTTCTTCGATGTACCTTATAGATTCGTGTCTGATATCGAGATCTAGAATCCATTTTGATCTGACTTTTGTGTATGGCGTTAGAAGGAGGTCTAAGTTCATTTTTTTTACATGTAGCTGCCCAATTTTCCCAGCACCATTTGTTGAAGAGGCTTTCTTTGCTCCACTTAATATTTTTTTGCTCCTTTATCAAAGATTAAGTGGTTGTATATTTGTGAGTGCGTTTCAGGATACTCAGTTCTATTCCATAGGTCTACGGGTCTGTCTCTATACCAATACCACACTGTCTTAATTACAACTGCTCTGTAGTAGAGCTTGAGGTTGGGGAAAGTGATATCTCCCATCTTCTTTTTCCCAAGGATTGCTTTAGCTATTCGTGGGGTTTTATTATTCCATACAAATTTCAGGAGTGTTTGTTCAATTTCTTTGAAGAACATCATGGGTATCTTTATAGGGACCGCATTGAATCTGTATAAAGCTCTAGGGAGTATTACCATTTTGATAATGTTAATCCTTCCAATCCATGAGCAGGGAATGTGTCTCCATTTCCTCAGGTCTTCTTTTATTTCCTGAAGTAACGTATTGTAGTTTTCTTTGTAGAGATCCTTTACATTCTTTGTCAAACTGATTCCTAGGTATTTGATTTTCTGCGATGCAATTGTGAATGGGATAGTTTCTTTAATGTCCCTTTCTTCTCTTTCGCTGTTTGCATATAGGAAGGCCATTGACTTTTTGGGTATTGATTTTGTACCCTGCTACTCTACTATAAGAATGTATTATTTCTAGGAGCCTCTTGGTAGAGAGTTTTGGGGTTTCCAGGTATAATATCATGTCATCTGCAAATAGTGATAACTTGGCTTCTTCCCTTCCTATCTGGATGCCCTTAATGTCTTTTTCTTCCCTGATTGCTATGGCAAGTACTTCCAGTACTATATTGAATAGAAGTGGTGAGAGCGGGCAGCCTTGTCTTGTCCCTGATCTTAAGGGGAAGGCTTTCAGTTTTTCCCCATTGAGAATGATGCTCACTGTGGGCTTGTAGTAGATGGCCTGGATTATCTTGAGGAAGGTTCCTTCAATCCCCATTTTGCGGAGAGCTTTCATCATGAATGGGTGTTGAATCTTGTCAAATGCCTTCTCTGCATCTATTGATATGATCATATGGTTTTTATTTTTCTTTTTGTTGATATGATGTATTATGTTGATTGACTTGCGGATGTTGAACCATCCTTGCATTCCCGGGATGAATCTCACTTGGTCATGGTGTACAATCTTTTTGATGACTCTTTGGATTCCTATTTGCTAGTATTTTGTTGAAGATCTTAGCATCTGTATTCATCAGGTGTTGGAGGACATGTTTAGCTAATCTGGGAGTTTTGTTGTTTTGCTCACTCCCAGCTTAATCTTATTTAAGCCAATATTCATTCTAATGAGATCTCTCTTCTATGTAAACACTGCTAGAGGGTGTGGCAGTTACAGAAGTCACCTTGATTGAATAACTTCTGACTTATACATCTACTAAGACTTCTATGTTTTCTAGATTGGGCACAGCTCCTCTTTATACCCACTGCACCCAACGTGGGACAGTTAGAATTTACCAGGAGACTACCACCCTGGCTACGCTGAGACTAAAGGTAGACTATAGGAAGGATCATACTAGTTTGCTCTAAGCAGGCGAGTATGACCCTTTCAGTACATGAGAACAAGATACTCAGAATCACCCTGGTGCAGATAATAATAAGGACCTTGTGGGTACCATCTAGATTACATGAAGCTCATGAAGTTAAGATGTATTACTTTATATCAGCCCCCTCTCTCTCCAGTGTTTTACATAAGAGATAATCTCGGGATTAGTCCTTGGTGTAACCTTTGTTTATACCTACAATAGGGTGTGGCACTACACTCTGTTTAGGGTTCTTTGTTGGCATGACAACCTCCCGATTGGATTACTTTGGTGTATATAAGGGGCTGACTTGAGGCCCCTTCGCCTTTTACCTTTTGCCTTTTGGTTCCTCAGCCTTCAGCTTTTTGGCTCCTGTGGCTTTTGGCCTTTTGCTCTTTGGCCTTTGCTCCTTCTTCTGGGTAGGACTCAGCTCGGGTGAGATCCTCTCTCTTTGGTGGGAGACTTAGGCTCTTTTGTATGGTCTAAGTTCGGACCAGAGCTAGGAGTTTGTTCATTATATTGGAGTGCTGTGGAAGAGCTTTTGTACTATTAAAAGCCATTTTTGGAACTGCACTGAACTCGTGAGTTTTCATCTGTTCTCCTGGCGTCCTCGGAGGTAGAAGACAACCTCTGTCCTGACACTGTCGGGGACCCCGGCGGCGTTCCCCGACAATCAGGGAGATTGGTCTGTAGTTTTCCTTTTTTTGTGACATCTTTGTCTGCTTTGGGTATCAGGGTGATATGTGCCTCGTAAAAGCTATTTGGGAGTATTTCTGTTTCTTCAATTTGCCGGAAGAGCTTAAAAAAGAATTGAGAGTAGGTCCTCTTTAAAGGTTTTGTAGAATTCACTGGTGAATCCATCTGGGCCTGGGCTTTTGTGTTTGGGGAGACTTTTGATTACCGATTCTATTTCCTCCATGGAGATAGGTTTGTTGAGGTATTCCAAATCTTCTTGTTGCAGACTTGGGAAGCTATAGGAATTCAGGAATTTGTCCATTTCTTCTAGGTTCTCTTGTTTCGTGGCATACAGGCTCTCATAGTAATCTCTGATGATCTTTTGAATTTCTGTGTTTTCAGTTGTGATGTCTCCGTTTTCATTTCAGATTCTATTTATTTGGATTCTCTCTTTTCCTTTTCTTACAAGTCTTGCAAGTGGTTTGTCAATCTTGTTTATTTTTTCAAAGAACCAGCTTTTGGTTTCGTTGATCTTCTGGATTGTTTTTTGACATTCCATCTCATTGATTTCTGCTCTAAGTTTTATTATTTCTTTCTTTCTGCTTGGGTTGGGTTCCTTTTGTTGATCACTCTATAAGATCTTAAGTTGTGAAGTCAGACTGTTTATGATGGCCTTTTCTTCTTTTCTGATGAATGTCTGAAGAGCTATGAACTTTCCTCTTAACACTGCTTTTGCCGTATCCCACAAGTTCTGGTAATTCGTGTCTTCAGTCTCATTTGTTTCCAGGAATCTTTGGATTTCCTCTTTGATTTCTTTTATGACTTGCTGGTTGTTCAGCAGTGAGCTGTTTAGTTTCCAGGTACTTGGTATTGGTCTCCGTTTTTGTGTACAATTAACTTCTATTTTCAGTGCATCATGGTCTGAAAAAATAGTTGGCACAATTTCTATCTTCTTGATTTTATGGAGGTATGATTTATGGCTCAGCATGTGATCTATTTTTGAGTATGTTCCATGTGCACTGGAGAAGAAAATGTATTCAGCTTTTTGGGGATGAAATGTCCTGTATATGTCTACCAGCCCTCTTTCTTCCATCTCCTCTTTTAGGGCCAGTATTTCCTTGGTAAGTTTCAATCTTGTTGATCTATCCAGGGTTGATAGAGCAGTGTTGAAGTCTCCAACTACAATTGTGTTGCTGTCAATGTCTTCTTTGAAGTCTATTAGTAGTTGTTTTAGGTATTTTGCTGGCCCCTCGTTGGGTGCATATATGTTTAATAGCGTGATTTCTTCCTGATATATGCATCCCTTGACTATTAACAAGTGACCTTCACTGTCCCTTCTGACCTTCTTCAGCCTGGAAGTCTATGTTGTCAGATACCAGTATGGCTACCCCAGCCTTTTTGGATGGGTTGTTTGAGTGAAGGATTGTTTTCCAGCCTTTTATTTTGAGCCTGTCTTTGCTCCGATTGTTCCGGTGTGTTTCTTGAAGGCAGCAGAATGTCGGATTCAATTTTGTGATCCATTTTGCCACTCTGTGTCTCTTAACTGGTGCATTTAGACCGTTGACATTGAGAGATATTATTGTCATGGGATTTTTGTGCCATCTTTCTGTATAGGTTGGTTGTTCTTTTGGGTTATGTCTCGTCTTATAGTAGATCATTCAGTCCTTCTTTTAAGGTTGGTTTTGATTTTACAAAGTTCCTAAGCTGTTGTTTATCCAAGAAGTTGTATATCTGTCCTTCAAATCTGAGTGAGAGTTTAGCTGGATAAAAAAATTCTTGCTGAGGCGTTTATTTCATTAAGTTTTTTTACTATATCCCACCACTGTCTTCGGGCTTGGAGGGTGTCTTCTGAGAAGTCTGCTGAAAGTCGAATGGATGCTCCTTTGTATACAATTTCCTTCTTTGATCTTGCTGCCTGAAGATTTCTGTCTCTGTCTATGGCATCCATTACTTTGACTAGGATGTGTCTTGGGGTCTTTCTATTGGGGTCTCTTCTTGCTGGTACGCATTGGGCTTCTTGGATCTGGATGCCTTCATCCTTTAACTCGGGGAACTTTTCAGCCAGGATGTTTTTAACTGTTTTAATTTCCTTGGGGTTACTTTCCTGTCCCTCTGGGACTCCGATGATTCTTATGTTGTTCTGCCTGGCTTCATCCCATTGTTCTCTGTTCCGTTGCTGATCCATTTTCCTATCTTTTTCCATCTTATGTAGTTCTCTGAGTGCTTTCTGCAGCTCATCTTCAGTCTCACTGATTCTCTCTTCCGCTGCTGTCATCCTACTGTTGAGAGCCCCGATTGTGTTTTTCATTTCATCTACTGAGTTTCTAAGTGATAATATTTCTCTTTGCATGGTTCTCATTTCTGCTCTCATTTCCTCCCATAGTTTATTGACTGCCCTTTCAACTGCTTCGTTTATGTTCTCCTGTATTTTATTGGACATCTACTCAATTTTTTCGTTGAGCTCCTTAAACATCCTACCAATTTCCTCTCTAATTTCATTGTCAGAGTGATCATGCATATCTGTATTCTTTTTTGATTCTTCACGGTCAATTCCTTCATCTGTTCTTCGAGCTGGGGATCTGCGTTGTTTTCCCATGGTGTTGTGGTGTTCAGGGATAGATTCCTCTAGTGTACTGTTTCTTTTTTCTTGAGGGTATTACCTACCCTTGGTGTTGAATTTCCCTAGTTTTAGTAATAATAAGCGGCCGTGTAAGTGGCCGCCCGCCCGGCCAGCCGCGCACCCCAGAGACTCTACCTGAGATGCAGACAGGCCGGGGTGAGAGTTAAAAATGACGGTTTACTTCCGGTTCCGCTCGGACTTCTGGGGGTTGTAGTTCCACCTTCTGCCGAGACCTGGGGCTCTACCACAGCCCCAGGCATCCGCCCGGCCAGCCGCGCACCCCAGAGACTCTACCTGAGATGCAGACAGGCCGGGGTGAGAGTTCAAAATGACGGTTTACTTCCGGTTCCGCTCGGACTTCTGGGGGTTGTAGTTCCACCTTCTGCCGAGACCTGGGGCTCTACCACAGCCCCAGGCGCCCGCCCGCCAGCCGTGCACCCCAGAGACTCTACCTGAGATGCAGACAGGCCGGGGTGAGAGTTCAAAATGATGGTTTACTTCCGGTTCCGCTCGGACTTCTGGGGGTTGTAGTTCCACCTTCTGCCGAGACCTGGGGCTCTACCACAGCCCCAGGCGCCTGCCTCGGCCAGCCGCGCACCCCAGAGACTCTAACTGAGATGCAGACTGACAATTTTTTCTATACAACATGGTTTAGGTGCTTTTCTCCCCTGGGACTTTTGACATCTCTCTTTCAGTGCTTCTAGAGTATGCCATGGAGAAATTAAGGAATACTTTGATGTCAGGAATGATCTATTTGAGCTGAGATTTTTCTTGTGACCCAAGATTCTATGAGCTTTTATTTCCTTCAAGTTCACCAAGATGGCACCTCTACAGTCATCCCAATGAACAACTTCTTATTCCTCATTACTACAGTGGCAAATGACTTCCATCTGATTTCTTTATCTTTTTGTTTTGGGGCCACAAGAAGTGGTAATCAGGGACTACTTTAACGCTGTGCTTGGGTCACTTCTGGCACATCCCAGAGGACCGCATATGGATATTGAACCAGACTGACTGCACAGAAGGCAAATACCTTACCTCCGTACTCTCTCTCTCTCTCTGGTTCTTTCCAAGTGACTTCTCATCTAAGCTCTATATTCCCTGCATCCCAAATCCAGGGGTGGTCTTGGCACTCACTAATGTGTGCACCCTATACTTACTGCTCCAAGCAAATGAGTTTTGGTTTGCTCAGAGGGAGGTTCCCTCCCTGTTAAGAAAAATCACTTTGCAGATTCTTTCGGATCTATGCCCCAGCATTTTGTTTTTACTTCCTCCTGCCTCTGTCCTTGCCTGAATGCTATAGTCTATTTACTATAGACTATAGACTTGGTACTTTATAGACTTGGTACTTTATCCGTTTCCCCACAAATGGAGCCTGCATCTTTAAATTTCTCATTTTCTTGTTACTTTCAGAGGATCCATGTGATGGTTTTGGCTGGAATTTCCATTCAGGCATTGCAAGACAGGCCCACTTTCTGACAACACATTGCAATGTTTTGATATTTGTTTTGATCTCAAAGACACGTTTAAGGTTAACAAGGCAACCAATTATATCTTCCTTGAAAAAATAAGGATACCAAAACAATCTTTTCTGAGAACTTTCAGAATGGACATGGAATATTCCCAAAGACTTATTTAAATGTTCTTAGCCATATTTTACTTTAAACATTCATTCCTCTTGTGATTTTAATATGAATTATTAAAAAGAACTATTAATAGTGTGTAGACAAATTTCCAAGATATTAAAGTAAATTGAAGACAATTTAATGTGACTGGATCCTGGCTTGCCTTGTTTAATCAACCTATATAGAACTCAAGAGCTTTATGCTGTGAATGTTAATTTCTACCATGAATGCTACTTGATTAACTGAGAAGTTTGTGGCAGTTTTTTTACAGAAGGTTGGGCATTTGATTTTCATCAAAATTACCTCTTTGATTAAACTATTATTATTAGAGCAAAAATAAAATTGAACCAGAGTCATTTTGAATTTAGGGATATAATTGTACAAATATTAGCAGCCTGTCATTGATTCAGGGCTGTTAAATATCATTTTTTTTTGTATTAGAAAGTGAGAACAGAATTGAAAAAAATTTTTCAAAATTATTTTACTCTTACCTAAAGTTTTGAAGTGCACATTTTAATAGAGCTGTTCTACTTTTTAACTATCCAAGGGAAAAACATTCTTTTGCCTTTTTGTGATTGAAAATAAAGTGTATCACATTATGTTTTATTAAAACAATGCTCTGTAATCAACATCCATGTTGGTTTCACTTGAAGATATTTTTGCTTTCTGTGGCCAAACAACTGCATCACCAAATCAATGTTACAGTTTAAAAATAAGCACATAAATTCTTTGATACTTTCCCCTTAGAAATATGGAATATAATCTCCCAACTTTCATACTGGGCACTTGTTTTTGTGATGTGAGGGAATCATGGTATTTGGGTTACATGACTAGGTGAAAACAAAACATTGTTACTCCTTTCCTTAGACTTTTTTTGTGGGGAGTCTCTTACTTTTAGGGGAAACCAGGTCTCATCTGTGAAGACACACATGTTTGTCATAGGACATTCCCATGACAAGATACTTTGGTCTCTCGGTAACTCAAGGAACTAGAGCCCGAAGTCATCCCCCAAGAGATACGAGGGTGGTTCATCTTGGAGCTAAAGTCTTCACTGTTGTTGGAACTTGAGAATACTTGCCCTGAGTCACAATATTGTGACTGTAGTCTCAAGAGAGATCTTGAGACAGAGCCCATGGCTATATTATACATAAATCCCCAATCCACAGACACTGTAAGATAAAAAATGGTTGCTGTTGAAAGCTGATACATTTTTTGGATAGTTTGTCACCTAGCAATAGATAGCTGAGGCATTCAGTGAGACTAATGTCATTCTTCATGGATGGACAGAATGACACAGAATTGAGCTTAGATTCCATGCAAAGCAACCAACTTAATATCTAGCCCTTCTGTTTCAGTTGCCTGGTTCTGTTTTCAAAAATCCTGATAGCCCTTCAGCCTAATAGTTCAATTAACACAAAAGAAGAAGAAGAAAGCCTTAGCATTTTCTGGAGTCAGTGGAAGAAAAGGACTATACATTTTCATCCGATTGAAGTGATCTCCAAGACGTCCAGATTAGTAGCATCAATGGCTTTGGCAACGATTTTCAGAAAGGGGGAGATTTTGGTGGAAACTTCTAAGTTCCTTACTTCCTAAAAATTCTGCTGACAAACGGAAATCCCAACAATCTTCATCCTTACTGTCATTCACTGTCGCTACTACAACCACCTCCGCCATCACCACCATCTCTATCACCATTTCTCTCTCCATCATCTCTACTTCTCTGCCACCTTCACCTCACCACCCTCATCTCTATCATCACCTCCACAGGTTTTATATTCACCATCACCACCACTGTCACCTCCGTTACCATCACCATCACCTCCATCGCCACCACCATTGCCATTATATCCATCACTGTCACCTCCTTTTCCATCATCACCGCCATTTCCAACGCCAACACCACTTCCGCCATCTGTCACCATCTCCACTGCTGCAACCATCACCACCATCTCCACCACTACTACCTCTAACCATTTCAGCCATCACCGCTGACAGCATGTCTCCTCCACCACCACATCATAAATAACCAATTCCCCTGAGTAATCTTAAAAATTACCCTATGGATACTCTATGACTAGTGACTGCTCTACCCAGCTTACATCAGCTATCTACCCAGCATTAGTGTTAGGGGACGGGAGCAACTTTTAGCTCAAAATGGAGCTAAAAGTCATTAAAGGAGCTTCACACCCTGCTGTTGAAAGACAGGAAGACAGGGGTTACTTACTCCCAGTAAAGACAATCCGTTTCATGCACTAGTTTATAAATACCAAGTTACCACACCCAGGGTTTCCCTGGATTTATCAGACAACAAAAATGAAAATCTGTTTCCTGCCTTGAGGAGGCGCAATGAGGGTGAGGAAAGTTGTGGGGTTGAATAGTTCCTTCTACCTCCTCTCCTCCTTGAGACTGGCTGATCACTTCAGGCGCCTTCGTAGTGGCCTCCTCCTCCCCATCTGAATGTCCCTTTTCCTTGAAGTGATCCATTTTGAAGTTTGCTTCAACAGCCAACAGAAGGAAGGCTTGGTTCAAAACTGTTGGCACAGACAACCAAAAGCAAAATTGGTTTATTTTGCTGGAAGATCAGAATGTATCATTTGAGAGCAGTTTGTTTCTTCAGGGACTTTCTGTCCGCATTACCTCATAGGAACGTTGTGAGGATAACTTGGTATTTATAAACTAGTGTATGAAACAGATTGTCTTTACTGGAAGTAAATAACCCCTGTCTTCCTGTCTTTCAACAGCAGGGTGTGAAGCTCCCTTTAATGACTTTTAGCTCCATTTTGAGCCAATACAGTTGATTTTCTATAGTCCCAGATTTTCTTTTTTTTCTGTTTCTTTTTCACATCAATACTTGTAAATTTTTTCATTAGTCAGAATTTTATTACTTTAATATGTCGACATTTAATTTTTTGCCCACTTACCATTTGTTTACAATATGATGATATCTCAGGGGTGTACTTATCCACATCTCTATGTGCACCACGATTCACTCTGCCTCTTCTCAGTGCCCCCCACACTCCCCACCCCCCTCTGGTAACCCCCAAAGCTTGCACTGAGTTTGGAAGTTGGGTTTTGGGGGGTTTTGCTGGTTTGTTTGCTTTGGCTGTTCATGTTTCCCTTGAACGAAAGCATCTAACAATTGCCTTTTACGTCCTGATTTTTTTTCACCTGGCACTTTCACCTCCAGATCCATCTATCTTATCCCAAAGACCACAATTTTTTAAAAAATTATGGAATGGGACCAGAGTGGTAGTGTAGTGCATAGGGCACTTAACTTGAACACAGGAGACGTGGGTCCCATTCCTTGTACCAAGTATGGTCCTCCAAGCCCACCAGGGGTAATTCCTGAGCAGAATGGGTGTGGTCCAGAAAACAAAAAATAATTAGAGTGATCCTCCACTGAATATATCTATATAGTTTTTACATCTTATCTCACAGCTTCTAGTTAAAAAATTTAATTGTGGCAAATACACTTAACATTCTGCCCCTCGAGGTGTTGCAGGTGTGGCTGCAGTGCTCGGCTGCGTAGGCAGGTGGCAGACAGGAGACAGGTTTGTCTAGACCCAGGACTCTGCCCCATGGGCCTTGGATGGTGATGGTCTGACACAGAAAAGACTGGCCCCCTAGGGTGAACCCAGAGCCACAGGAGAGCCTGGCAAGCTACCCGTGGTGTGTTCGATATGCCCCAAACAGTAACAGTAATGGACCTCATTCCCAATGAATGGAGATGTTACTGGTGCCCACTCGAGCAAATCAATGAACAATGGGAGAACAAGTGACAAGTGACACTTAAAATAAAATGTTATATTAAGTGTCATCTTAACCATTTTGAAGGGTAGGGCTCAGTGGCATGTTGGTACTGTGTAACTATTGCCTATGTTCAGAACTCCTTTCACCTTGGGAAAGTGGAAATCCCACCACTGTTAAAGAGTATCAGGCTATTACTCCTTCCAAGTGCCAGGTAATCACCTTTCCTCTTTCTGTGCCAGCTAATTTGACTACTCAGAATATCTATTCCTCAGGCACTTGGCCAATCAGATTGAGGCGGTCAGTGGTAGAACCTGAGAATGCAGAGATGCTCCGGTCTTGTGCCAGGGACAACCAGAGCCATCCTCGTGGGGCTTAGGTGATGCTGGCAGAGGACCATGTGCCTGGTGTATGTGCTGTATGAGCCCCCTGACAGCCCCTGACCACCGAGCTATCGCCCTGTCCCTCCAAGGTCATGCTTGAGATCTGCAGCGGCCATTTTGCATATTTCTCTGCTAGAATACAGAAAAGTACTCAGAGATTCATACTTTATGTTTAATAAAATATATTCAATGAAGAATTAATGTGGCTGCAATACTAATTTCCTCTTGGCTATCCTGGAAAAATGAGGTGGTTTAGGTCTATTACTAAATCAAACTCCAAAAGCGTAGGGGGAGAAGCAGGGCCGTCATCTGTTGAAGTGGGCGCCTCCTAATATGATTTATTAAAGATTTGAAGAGTGAATGGGCAGAAGTGAACTTTCTTCCCTCCCTGTAATCATGAAACCGTAATGTTCAGAGTACCGGGTTTTATAGATTGTGCTCTAGTGTAGTCTGGATATGACATCACGAATCAGCTCAACCAGATGTAAAATCAGAGCGTGGATTAGAAGGATATTAACGCCCTCTCAGGGCATGACTTAGCAGGGATGACAAGATTTCTGTTGTTGCTTTTACTAATAAGATTTCTCCCCACACCCACAATCTTAAGTATCTCTCACTATGAATTTAGTTGTAGAAATCAATCAGCAGCTGATAAATTAATATCAGTCCTGGGATCAATCATGTCTTTTCTTATGAATTTAGTTGTGTTCACCAGCTCCTTGCCCATAAACATAAATTGCTGCTAGTGCTAAGATTATATTTTTTATTAGGGTATAATTGCCACATATTGGTTTCAGGTGTACTTAAGCTTTTAATTTGAGAACAGTTCTAAACGTGCAGAGTGGTGGGCCAGGTGTACGTCGTGTGCCCTCACTTTTCTCTGTTATTAACCCTCGTACTGCAGCTCACATTTGTTCAAACGAACCAGAGTCAATAGCTTTGCTCCAGGGAAGCTTTGAGAGTCAATAGCTTAATACCCCAGGGAAGCTTTGCTCAGGTCCCATTTATTGCTGGTGATCAGCGTCCGATTCAGGATCCAGTCTAGGTGCTGTTTTAGGAAGGTACCATTTATCCTCAGGCTCTTATTGTGTTTCTTAGACTCTCCTTGTTTTTCATGACCTTGACAGCACTGAGGATTAAAAGTCGGGTTAGTAAAAGGAGAGAGCAAGAGTGAGAGAGAGAGGCAGAGAGTGAGAGACAGAGAGAGACAGACAGAGAGAGAGAGAGACAGAGAGACAGAGAGAGAAGAAAGAAAAGTGCCTGCCATACAGACAGGCTGGTGTTAGTGCTGGGTGGTGGGAGGGAAATTGTGGACATTGGTGACTGGTGATGGGAAATATAAACTGGTGGAGGGATCGGTGCTGGGTGTTAGAACATTGTACAATGAAAGCCAAGCATGAACAACTTCGTAACTGTGTATCTCAAGGTGATTCAATTAAAAAAATGTCTGGTTAGTTATAGTGTGGAGTGACCCCTTCTCCCGCCTCCCCCCCCCCCATGGAAATTTATATGATGCTTTTTCTCATCATTAGACTGGGATTCTGGGTTTAGGGTGAGGAAACCGGTCACTCCTGAGAGTGAATTAATTCTAGATGCTTCAAATGGTTACAAAAGCGCTACCTGGAGCCACAAACCATCAGACTATATGCTTAAAGCTTTACAAGATTCTACAGAACCACCATAACTCTTTGGACTCTGGGCTTAAAACTTCACAAGTTTTTACTCGGTTACCATCAGCCCCAACACGGCAGGAGATCAGACGGAGCCGGTGGGCAGCCGTTTTGACCCCACCCAGGACACTTTGGTTTCATTTCCACATGAGAAGTACCTCCCTGAGGTGGAATCTTTAGATGCTGAGACGTGGACGATGCTCTTTCCCCTTTTCCAACCCTAAAGTATCAACTGCGTCAGTGTCCTGGGAAGATGGTATCTTTCACAGCCCTTGCTCACCCTTCCTATTTTTTTGGCTACGGAGGAAAATTTCTGCAGCTCTGAAACTTCTTTCCTGTCATGTGTAATTTTGCATACTTGGGAAAGAACCAAATTCTAAGGGAAACCCTGGTACCAAAATCACATCAGCAAGATGCTAACGGCCATCTCAGATTACCCACCAGCAACAAGACATGTCTTTTGACATTGACTTCTATCTTCTGGTGAGGTAGTGTGGGTCAGACTGTGAAGTTATTTCTCTTTTTCCTCCCTTTTTGCATGTGGTATTCTTAGAAGGAAGTTGTGTATAGTTCACACTCAGGGTGTAAGGCTGTACTCCGTGTCCTTGAGGACTGAATATTTATATTAAGATTTGGGGATATTTCTGCATTGGAAAGTTGTCTCTTACTTCCATTGTATAGATGTACCACAGTTTCTTTAGCCAGTCTTCTGTTCTTGGGCATTCAGGTTGTTTCCAGATTCTGGCTATGGTGAATAGTGCTGCTATGAACATCGAAATGCAGATAGTGTTTCTTCTGTGTGTTTTTGGATCTCCAGGGTATATTTCTAGGAGTGGTATTGCTGGGTCAAATGGGAACTCAGTATCTAGTTTTGTTTTTTTTTTTTTTTGGGTCACACCTGGCAATGCTCAGGGGTTACTCCTGGCTCTGCACTCAGGAAGTACTCCTGGCGGTGCTCGGGGGACCATATGGGATGCCGAGGATCGAACCTGGGCTGGCATAGGCTGACCGCATGTAAGGCAAACGCCCTACCCGCTGGGCTATCGCCTCCGGCCCCCAGTATCTAGTTTTTGAAGGAATGTTCATATTGTTTTCCAAAAGGGCTGGGCCAGTCGGCACTCCCACCAACAGTGGATGAGAGTCCCTTTCTGGCCACATCCATGCCAGCACTGGTTGTTGTCGCTCTTTTGGATGTGTGTCAGTCTCTGTGGTGTGAGATGATACCTCACTGCTGTCTTGATTTGCATCTCCTTGATGATTAAAGATGAAGAGCACCTTTTCATATGCCTTTTGGCTATTTGAATTTCTCCTTTTTTGGAAGTTTCTGATAATTTCTTCTCCCCATTTTTGATGGGGTTAGATGTTTTCTTCTTGTAAAGTTCTACCAGTGCCCAATATATCCTGGATATTAACCCCTTATGGAATGGGAAATAAATGAATATTCTTTCCCAGTCTGTGGGCTGTTGTCGGGATGCGCCGCCAGGGTCCCCGACAGTGCTGGGAAGCGAGTTCCCTTCTATCTCCGAAGCCGGCGAGGAATGGATGAAAACTCAGGAATCCGATGCAGTTTTAAAAGGCTTTACTTATCACAGGTTCAGGCATACAAATCAGCAAAAGGAAAAGCCCGGTGCTTAGGATTCCAGGCTAGAACCCCAGCCACGTGTAGGCCAAGATGGCGGCCACCACGTGTAAAGGCCTTGTAAAAGGAGAAGAAGACAAGACTTCCAAGAAGGGTGAGCGCTCACAAAGAGAGAGCCCACAAAGAAGCGCGGGAGAGAGGAAACGGGCTAGTTTATACCCCTGCAACTCAGACCTTCCTCCCACTGTTATGGAAAGCAGGGAGGGTTAAATGCTCTTAGGTAATCCCTCCCTGCACCTTATCTAGGCCCTTTAGTATGCTAATGTTTTGAGCCAAGATCTGCCTGGAAATGCCTTTGTAGTGTAGAGAAGGGGGTTTCTGAGATGGCATGTCTCTGTACCAAAGACTAATACTAATGCCAGTTAAATATTTCTCCAAGCCTTCACAAATCTCTTCTACTTCATTGTAGTTTTATATTTTAGTTGCCTTTGAGTATATCAGGGAGCCATCCTTGTTTGCTTGGGAAGCAAACAGCATTTCTCTCTGGTCTAATTACTTACGTGTCCTACGTGGCCAGGCTAATATGCTGGTAAGATCTAGCTAGTCCCACGATGATTGTGGTAGCATGGGAGAATATTTATACCAGCTAGTACAGCATACATGGTCAGATAAACTGCCACATTTAGACTACCCCCTTATCTACAAAGTGATTTGCAGGCAGCAATTCAGAGCAGATGCAGCGGCCCTTAGAGGAGTCCTGCAACAGGCTGTCTCTGTATTTTGGTCATTGTTTTTTTGAGGTGCAGAAGCTTTTCAGCTTTATATAATCCCATTTGTTTATCTTTGTTTCCATTTGCTTTGTCAGTGCTGTTTCATCTTTGAAGATGCCTTTAGATTTGATGTTGTAAAGGTAAAGTGTTTTTCCTATGTTTTCTTCTATGTACCTTATGGATTCATGTCTGATGTTGAGGTCTTCGATCCATTTTGATCTGACCCTTGTGCACGATGTTAGAAGAAGGTCTAAGTTCAGTTTTTCACATGTAGCTGCCCAGTTTTCCCAGCACCACCTGTTTAAAAGACTTTCTTTGCTCCACTTATATTTTTTGGTCCTTTATCAAAGTCTGCCCTAGGTCTTGAAGTACAGATTTCTCCTAGATGTCCTGGTTTATTTTAGTGGACAAAAAACTGAACATTAGGTGTACTTGTTGATATGGGTATATTTCTGCTTCTAATTTTTATTTTCACATAAAATTAGAAGTTATTCCTATGTATTTCAACAGAATACATGCATCTATATTAGGTTTTAAGTATTTATTTACACATAGAATCTGAATATTTAAAGGAATGTAATATTTCCAATTACCCCTGAAAATTGTATACTACACCAGAGCTAAACAAGAAGGCTTAAAAGACAAAATGATTATTTAACCATACAATTTTTTCCCTAGTTGAAATCTTTTCTAATATGTGAGGCATTTTCCCCCATTTGCATTTCCCCTGTCTTTAATGATCTATTACACACCATTCCCATTCTTCTTCTTTTGAATATAAGCTTTGCATTTTCTGAACTCTTGAGTGTGTGGATGTGCAGCTGAACTTGAGGTCTCCTGATGCTTTATTTGGAGCAAGTCAAGGACATTGAACTCTCCCATTTATGGAAGAGTCCCCAGACATCGTATTTACTGAATGCAAATAATGCAGGTATTTCTGCCTCCCATCCCCCACTGTTTGCCAAGAGTGGAGTCCAAGAGACTCTACACACAGATTTAATTCCTTAGTAATGCAATTTTCATGGAATTGCAAACATGGACTATATTTTACTCAAAGTGCTGCTAATGTGGGAAAATCCCATGTCACTGTTCTCCCTAAAATGTGGTTCTAGAAGTCATCAGAAGTGAGGGTCTCTTCTGGTTTGTAAACAGCCTCATATCTGGGCACAGAAATTATTTCCTCCTTATCATTCTGTGTCGGGCAGCCCCGCGCCGGGGTCCCCAACAGTGCCAGGAAGCGAGTTCCCTTCTACCTCCGAAGCCGGCGAGGAATGGATGAACACTCAGGAATCCGATACAGTTTTTAAAGGCTTTACTTATCACAGGTTCAGGCATACAAATCAGCAAAAGGAAAAACCCAATGCTTAGGATTCCAGGCTAGAACCCCAGCCACGTGTAGGTCAAGATGGCGACCACCACGTGTAAAACTTCCAAGGGGAATAAACGCTCACAAGGCGAGATTCCACCGGGAAGAAGACCGGGAGAGGGGGAACCGGCTGGTTTATACCCCCCCCCCTCCCCCCCCCCCAACTCAGACCTTCCTCCCATTGTTATGGAAAGCAGGGAGGGTCCAATGCCCTTAGGTAATCCCTCCCTGCATCTCACCTAGGGCCTTTACTGTGCTAATGTTTTGAGCCGGGAATGCCTTTGAAATGTAGAGAAGGGGGTTTCTGAGATGGCATGTCACTGTACCAAAGATCAACACCAATGCCAGTTAAATATTTCTCCAAGCCTTCACAAGTCTCCTCTACTTCATTGTAGTTTTATATTTTATCAGGGAGCCATGCTTGTTTGTTTGGAAGCAAACAGCATTTCTCTCTGGTCTAATTACTTACGTGTCCTACGTGGCCAGGCTAATATGCTGGTAAGATCTAGCTAGTCCCACGATGATTGTGATAGCATGGGAGAATATTTATACCAGCTAGTACAGCATACATGGTCGGATAAACTGCCACATTTAGACTACCCCCTTATCTACGGAGTGATTTGCGGGAGGCAATCCAGAGCAGATGCAGCGGCCCTTAGGAGTCCTGCAACAATTTTGTACCAAAAAAAGTTCTCATCTTGAAGAAAGACCAGTCTCCCTTAAAGAATGCTCCTAATTGAGATTTTATGAGTAACCAACCAAAAGTATGTCTTGGGTAGAGTCAAAACCTTCTTTCACTTGGATTATGAAATTTCTAACTCTTGGGCTTCTCAAGGTGTCAAAGCAGGGTCTTTGACCATGGTACAGATAGCGCCAAAGAGAGTAGTGCCTTCCTTGGGCTCGTTGGTGGTAGTAGTTGGTCTACTGCCATTGAATTGGACAGTCTTGGACAGGATATAACTGGTCTCAGTTTCAAAAAGATGGTTGAAGATCATATAGTGGGTTGGGCAATGTAGATGCTCCATTTTAAAGTTATTTTCTGACACCACATTTAATTTGGTCTGTGGTTACTTGCCACAAAATTGGGATAGTCTAAAGACTACCAAAATATTACTAAACTTCTTCAACTCCCAAAAAGGTCAAATCTACCCCCTTCCCTATTCTTTCCTTTTCATATGCGTAATCAGAAGCAAAGGACCAGCAGTTCTTCTCAGAGCTGTAGTAGACTTTTCCCTCCAACCGCTCACATTCTTTCATGTTAAATTTAGCAACCCTTTCTTCTTCCTTGAAAAGAAGCTATAGAAAATCACTCTTCTCCTTAAACTCAAATTACGCCTTGAACTAGAGAGTATTTCCAGGTTTTGGAAATGCTGTTTTTCAAGGATTTAAATGTAAGGCAGAGTCACCCACAGGCCACTTCATCAAATTTTAATTTTATTTCACTGAGAGCTAATTTAAAACAGCATCCTGCAGAGAGCACGGCTTTAGAGCAAGGACATGAAGCATAAGAAAGCCGCTACTGTTCCCCTTTTTCTTCTTCTTGACCTTGCTTGGGTTTCTTAGCCTTTGATTTAGTCAATGCAAAAGATTCTGGGGTCTATGTCCATTCTTGCCCCAAGGAAAGTGTGGCATCTGACACGAAGACACCACTTCTCCTGTACAGTGGATCAAGCGTGGTCCGTATACCGACACATCCAAGCAAATACAGCGTATGATGCCGTGTCTCAGTCGACGAAGGTGTTAGAGAGATTTTTTCAGTTACCCTCAACCACATGCTCTTGACTGGGCATATTGACTGCCAGAATTTCCTTCTTTCCTGTTTGTGCCTTCCTCTTTAAATGCTCCAAGAACATGAATATTCCTTGGGAATTTCAGCTGTAACTGAGAACTTCTTGGCAAGAGTCTAAGAGTGGGTGACAACGGTGAACACTAGGCTCAGTGTAGCTGCACCAACCTGGGAATACTGAATGACTGTATGCAGAGAAGTCACTTCTCTCCATAGCCCAGGGTGAAGACCCTCACCTGGCGGCAGGTAGCATGGTCAAGCCATGTGTGAGGCTCACCAGACCTTCCAGATTGTACTTTACCATGCGAGAAGCAGACGGCTAGAGCCTATATGTCCTACGCTCTCTTCCAAATGAAGATCAGGAAGGTTATGAAAGGAACTGCTGGTGGGATACTTGCTCCTGTATCCTGGCTTTGCCAGTGTCCTTCCAGCTCAGAATGCTGAATCAGCTGAGCCTCTGAGTTCTGTGTACTTTTCTAATTGCAGTTATATAGAGATGATTTTAAAAAAAATGTTAGGAGCACAGGAATCAGCATTTCGAGAAGTCACTTCTTTTGTCTTCTCAGGATCACCTTGGGGAGTGGAGATGAGAAAGCAAACCTCCCTTTCATTAGCATCCTGTCCCTGAACTCTCTGTAACGATGATGTGGTCCCCAAACACAATGGCGTCCTATACAGCTGCAGAAAAGAGGAATCCCTGTCATTTGTGAGCCTGAATGGACCCAGAGGGTATTATGCTTAGTGAAATAAATCAGACAAATAAATCTGATCAGACTGTGTAATTTCACCCCTGTGTAGCATAGAAAAACAGTGAACTAAGTACAACAAAAATCTGTCTTCTGAAGGAAATGGGGAGGGGGAAGGTGGTGGGTTAATTGGCAAAAGGGGGAACGTGTAAAGAGCGGAACTGAACTTCTGTGGTGAACTTGATAGAGCACTATATCCTCACGCTGCCTTCATGCTGTGTAAATGAAATTCACAGAGTGAAACCATGTTACTCCAATTAAAAAAAGTTAGTATGAATTGTGGCTACAGGACTGAGTCTACCAACATCCCAAGAACTCTCAGGGTAAACACAGTTTTGTGTGCGCAGAGCTCGCAAGAATTCAGGGTTCCAAGTGGTGCAAATTCTGAAATTATGATTCTCCACGGTGCAAATTCTGAAATTATTATTTCAAAAGCCCCTCAACACCCCTCTACCCTTATTACTCCCCCAACCCATTTTTTCAAAATCCAATTAAGCCTATTGGTATTTTTGGTTTTTCTTTCCCTGTAGCTTTTAAATTTTTTTTAATTAAAAGCAAAATTTTTTTATTATTCAACCGTGAGATATACAATTATAAATATGTTTGTGTTTGGGTTTTGGTCATAGTGTTCCAGCACCCATCCCTCCACCAGTGCCCATTTCCCACTACCAATGTCCCCTGATTCCCTCTCCCCAACCCCAGCCTGTCTCTATGGCAGGCACTTTGCCCTCTTCTCTCTCTCTCTCTCTTTCTCTCTCTCTCACTCTGTCTCTGTCTCTGTCTCTGTCCCCCCTCTTTTCTTACACATTGTGGCTTGCAATACATACATTTTAGGGGTTATCATGTATTTCCTTTTGCCTACATTCAATGCTCAGTTCTAGGCTGGTATCATTTCCAACAATTATTAGCACACTGGTCCATTCTCTGTCTTACCTAACCTCTGACTCCCACACACTTGTGGATTCCACCCACTGACAAGACCTTCTGATCCATGTTTTGCCTGGCCTTGGATATTGTTATCATACTAATTTTTTTTTATATCCCACAAATAAATGCAGTCATTCTATATCTGTCATTTTCCCTCAGGCTAATTTCACTCAACATGATCCTCTCCATGTCCATCCATTTATAGACAAATTTCATAACTTCATTTCTCCTAATAGTCCCTGTAGCTTTTGTGTTCCAAAGGTCCTTTCTTCCCATATAGACACCATGTAAACTCAACCTATATATGTTTTCTAGGCTTCTCTTTTTATTTCATTGAACTTCTGTTCTTCCAAAGGCAGCAAGAAATTGTATAAGTGAAAAAAGAGTTGAGACAAATATTAAAATAAGGTTTTCACAGAGAGCTTCCAGATTTTCTAGCTCCGTGTACATAAAAGTTCACCCTTTGCCTACGCTATTCACAAAGCAGTTATTTACTATAACATGCCATGTGGGAAGATGCAGGTTTGAGCCATCCATTCTGTGACTCATATTTGAGCCTCCACTCTTGGGCCTGAGATAATTTTTTTTGCTTACACACTCTATATTTTTAACAACCCTATGAGGTTTCCAGCATGTCCGAGCCAAGGAGCTCCTGGTGGGGTGTGAGTTGACGTCTGCTAAGACCACTACATGGAGCCCAGGCCCTCACCCTGGGCGTCGTCTTCTCACAGGGATTAATAGGACAACCCACTTCAGTTGACAGCTCGACAGCTCTTCAAGCCGGCCTGCACGTTCCTCCGCCGCTGCCCACACACAGGCGTGGTGCTGTCTGTCAGCTCCCTCAGCTGCCTGTCACTCTTCATCAGCAGGAAAGTCAAGGAGAGAGGAAGTGAGAAGAGGGACCATGGCTGGTGCAGGGGTTGGGAAGCGGACACGGTCAGAGGAGGAGACTTTCCTACAGCGCTGGCCTTCCCAGGCACAGCCCATCCGCACCCTCGCTTGCCTCTCCCCTACTGCCTCCCCTCCCTCTCCCTCCCTCCCTCCCCACCCTCCCCTCCACTTCCTCCCCTGCACTCCTCTCCCTCCCCTCTTCTCCTCCTCCTCCCCTCCCTCCTCTCCCCTCCCTCCCTCCCCCCCCTCCCCTCCACTTCCTCCCTCCACTCCTCTCCCTCCCTCCCTCTGCTCCCCTCTTCTCCCTCCCTCCCTCCTCTCCCCCTCCTCCTCTCCCCTCCTCTCCCCTCCTTTCCCCTCCTCTCCCTCTTCTCCTCTCCCCTCCTCCTCTCCTCTCCTCTCCTCTCCTCTCCTCTCCTCCCTCCTCCCTCTCCTCTCCTCCTCTTCTCTCCCTCCTCTCCTCTCCTCTCCCTCCTCTCCTCTCCTCCTCCCTCCTCTCTCCTCCTCTCCTTCCTCTCCTCTCCCTCCTCTCCCTCCTCTCCTCTCTCCTCTCCCTCCTCTCCTCCTCTCCCTTCTCTCCTCTCCTCTCTCCTCTCTCCTCTCCTTCCTCTCCTCTCCTCTCCTCCTCTCCTCTCCTCCTCCTCTCCTCCTCCTCTCCCTCCTCTCCCTCCTCTCCTCTCCTCTCTCCTCCTCCTCTCCTTCCTTCCTCCTCTCCTCTCCCCTCCTCCCTCCTCCCTCTCCTCTCCTCCCTCCTCTCCCTCCTCTCCCCTCCCCTCTCCTCTCCCTCTTCTCTCCTCCTCTCCCTCCTCTCCTCCCTCTTCTCTCCTCTCCTCCCCCTCCTCCCTCCTCTCTCTCCTCTCCTCTCCCCTCCTCTCCCTCCTCTCCTCTCCTCTCCTCTCCTCCTCTCCTCCTCCTCCTCTCCTCTCTCCCTCCTCTCCTCTCCCTCCTCTCTCCTCTCCTCCTCTCTCTCCTCTCTCCCTCTCCTCCTCCTCCCCCTCCCTCCTCTCCCTCCTCTCCTCTCTCCTCCCTCCTCTCCTCCCTCCCCTCCTCTCTCTCCTCCTCTCCTCCTCTCCTCCCTCCTCCTCCTCTCCCCTCCCTCCCTCCTCTCTCCTCCTCTCCCTCTCTCTCTCCCTCCTCTCCTCTCCTCCTCCTCTCTCCTCTCCTCCCCTCCTCTCCTCTCCCTCCTCTCCTCCCCCCTCCTCTCCTCTCCCTCTTCTCTCCCTCTCCCTCCTCTCTCCTCTTCTCTCCTCTCCTCCCCCTCCTCTCCCCTCCTCCTCCTCTCCTCTCCCTCCTCTCTCTCTCTCCTCTCCCTCCTCTCCTCCTCTCTTCCCTCTCCTCTCTCTTCTTCCTCCTCTCCTCCTCTCCTCCTCTCCTCCTCTTCTCTCCCTCCTTCCTCCTCTCCCCTCCTCCCTCCTCCTCCCTCTCTCCTCCTCCTCCCTCCTCTCCTCTCCTCCTCTCCTCCTCTCCTCCTCTCCTCCTCTCCTCCTCTCCTCTCCTCTCCTCTCCTCTCTCTCCTCTCCTCTCCTCTCCTCTCTCCTCTCCTCTCTTCTCCCTCCCCTCCTCTCCTCCTCTCTCCTCTCCCCTCCTCTCCTCTCCTCCTCTCCCCTCCTCTCACCTCCTCTCCCCCTCCTCCCTCCCATCCTCTCCCCTCCTCTCTCCTCTCCCTCCTCTCCTCTCCCTCCTCTCCCTCCCTCCCATCCTCTCCCTCCTCTCTCCCCTCTCCCTCCTCTCCTCTCTCTCTCCTCTCCCATCCTCTCCCTCCTCTCCCTTCCTCTCCCCTCAGCTGACCCATGTTTGATCCTTGGCATCCCATTACTGAGCACCGAGCACCATGAGGAGTAATTCCTGAGTGAGAGCCAGGAGTAACTCCTGAGCATTGCCGGGTGTGACCCCAAAAAAGCCAAAAAACCAAAAAATTAAAAAAAAACAGCTTTTAGGAAATCTAGTTCTTGTTAAATGTTTTTCATTGATTAACTTGATAGGGCTCCCTAATATTCTAGAACAAAAGACAGTATGAGATACCTCTGTTGCAGAAGAACATTTCAGAGGCCCTTTGGCAGATCAGTCCCCAAGATTTGTATCAAAGTCTTCGCACCTCAAAATTGTTTTATGTCTCCTCTGTGTCAGAACACATGAAGCCTTTTGGAGACATTACTAAGGGACAAATTTTGAAAAAGTCAGTTGTTGAAGCAAGCTTGGCAGACCTTTCCAGAAAAGTCTCTGGAGTAAGTTAACAGGATTTAGAGGCAATGTTTGGATCCTTCCAATCCATCATGAACAGCTATTTTTTTTAAAAAAAATTCTTTCTGTATTATCTTAAACTATGAAAGTAAACCATAGATCTTTCCTTGTGGTTTACCTTTTTTAAATATCATCTGTTTTATTGCATCAGCAGGATTTTGATGCTAAATCAGGGTGACTGTCTCACATCTGCCACTATGATTTGATGATTATATCTGGAAACACTGAGGACGTTGTTGAAACACAGGTAGGCTGGCTTCAAAACACTGAAATTCAATGACTATGCAAGGCATAATCTGTCAATTTATAGTTATTAAAGCAATTAGATTCTCTGTAGCAGGTGTGTCATCTCTGAGCAGATCAGGGAAATGAATTTCAAGTTTGCTAATCAGTGTTCTATTGTCCATCTTGAAACCATTTACTTCTGCCGCAGGTCTGAATAATAAGAACCCACCACATGAATACCTTTAAATACCTCACATGCTCCATGCTTGGTAGGCTTCAGAGCCCTCTAAGAACTGATTTTATCCTTAAAACAGTCATTGCTTCCAGGGAGCGTGTAAATATATATATATAAATATATATATATATATATATATCATGTATATAATATATACATGATATATATCATGTATATCATATATATATCATATATATATATATATATATATATATATATATATATATATATATATATATATATATATGGTAGGTGAGTCAGAGAATCAACTATAACAACAACAACCCTGGAAAGCATGTCTAAGCTTCATTTAAAAGGGAAGAGAAAGACCTAGTTCTAGGATTCATGAAAATATCTATATTACAATGCTGTGTGTTATGCAGAGATATCTAGCAGGGAATAGATATATAAGTGACTTAATAGGTTATAGAAAAGACGTTGAGATGTTTCTATCAAAGTCAAGCCATTATTGTTTTGGTTTTGTATTGACCTTCTGTCTTTCAGGTAGATAACATTGATAGACAGACTCTTCAATCATGTTAATGTTAGTATTGAAATCTCTCTGGATAGCATTTATGATAACTAGCTTCTGGGCTTTGGGTGCTGTTTTCTGATTCACAGAGTGTCTTCTTAATGAGGGCCGAGTATTCGCGGGTAGCATAGTAAGGGATGGTGGAGTTGTGCTGCATGAGGTTGTGTTGATGTTGGCTTCTTTTGTGCTTTTAGTGATGACTGATTGTCTCAATCAGAGTTATGATGTCTAATGTACAAAAATCATTTACAGCAAGAAGTCATCCTGCTGTTGAAATCTCTGATGTTTATCCTTGCAATGCTAAGAAGCAATTTTTAATTTTTTTAAATTTTTTTAAAATTTTCTTTCTATACCTATCAGTTTAACAAACATTTGTCACCACCCTTTCACCATAGAAGGTGTGTAAGCAAGAAGCAATTTTTTAAAAGTATTTTATTATACCACCGTGAGATATACAATTACAAGGATGTTCATATTTGGGTTTTGGTCATATAGTGTCCCAGCACCCATCCCTCCATCAGTGCCCATCTCCCACCACCAACGTCCCCGGTTCCCTCCCCTCCCCAGCACGCCTCCATGGCAGGTTAAGAAGCAATTTTAAGAGGAATCACTTTCATGCTCTACCGGCTGAGCTAGCCGGCTGCTGAAGGAGCCCCGCCCCTCGAGGTATTGCAGGTGTGGCTGTGGTACCCGGCTGCGTCAGCAGGTGGCAGACAGGAGACAGGCTTGTCTACACCCAGGGCTCTGCCCATGGGCCCTGGATGGTTGATGGTCTGACATAGGAAAACACTGGGCCCCGGGGATCAGCCCAGAGCCACGGCAGAGCCTGGCAAGCTACCCATGGTGTATTCAATATGCCAAAAACAGTAACAATAATGGACCTCATTCCCAACAAATGGAGATGTTACTGTCACTTGCTTGAGCAAATCAATGAACAATGGGAAGACAAGTAACAAGTGACAAGTGACACTTTCATAATAATTAACAACAGTACTGTATTTGGTTTATGAATCACTGTAAGACCCTCTGAGGCTCTTTAAGATGTACATGGGTAATGGTATTAGTCAGATTATTCTCCAAAAGGGTCACCACCTAAAGTAATCCCAAAGTTACATGGTGTTTCCCTTGTGATTTTGTGGGTGGCCTGAGTGATTGGGGTATTTGGGGTCTGTCTGTCTGTTTGAGGGTGGGAAGGCACTTTCCTAGTCCTTGTGGTTCTTGATAATCAGACCTGGGAAGGGAGGATTTGGTTCTCTTGGCTTTGTGGCATCACTGTAATTTTTAAGAAGTGAACCATCTTGACCTCAGTGTGTTCAGTGGGCACAGTCCTGCCTCCAAGTTAAGCTCAGCAATGACTATCCCCTGTGAAGCTGAGAAGCAATGTCTCCTGTAAACACGGACACAGACAGTTCTGCGGTGATAAACCAGCTTCTGCAGACGGGTGGGAAGAGCAGCTGGACTGATGTGAAGATGGCAGCTGAATTGTGCTGCGTGAGAAACCAAGCTCTGCTTCATTATCTATTCTGTTTGCAGGGGGCAATTCTCCCTACTGCATTAGGGATCTAGAGATGAGTAGGAACTGCAGTTTCTTTTGGACTGGGGTCATTTTGCTTCCATTTAACTCCTGAATACCTAAAACAGAAGAATACAGAAACTTCTCTTATTTTCAGTGAGACTTAACTAGGTGGTGCTCCAGAAATGACTTTTTATATATTTCAAAATGGAGGAGAGAGAGATGTCTAATCTAGTTTCTATGTGTCTTGTATTTGTTAAGGTGGTATTAATTGCATCTGTGGAAAAATTGGGTGTTTTGTGGATGGTGATGATCAGAAAGGACTTTGAAAGGCAAAGTGTTCACATTTAATTTAGTATTAGGGAAAATCAGTTTAGCTCTTTCAATAGAACAAGACACAACTCTTTGTGGGAGGTGTTTGGACTATACCGGTCCGGGGCTTACTCTTGCTTTTTGTGCTCGGGACCACTCCTGGTAGTGTTTGGGAGGCCATAATCAGAGATCCTGTGGATTATATGGTTTGCCTGTGTGTTCTCTCACCACCTTGATTAAATGGTGGGGCTTTACTCACTCAGACACAGTGTTGCATAGGTGCCCAGGGTTGATAGGTCTGGAATAAAGACTGAATGAATGTATTCTGTTTAAAGTGAAAATCTGCTATCTTGTGTAAAAAATAAGACCTTTACGTTTTCCCCCTCTGGTTGCATCCTAAACATCCAACCACATACAATTCAAGTGCCCTCACCCCTCTGCTATCTCTGCCGCCCAAGACTCATCTTCACTGTTTGTTTGTTACATGCTCATTTCCCTCCACACCTTTGGGTGGCTTGAATATGTTCTATCTCTTCTGTAGTCATCAAGATGCTTCTAGAACAAAGTTCCGTTTGGTAATGAACATGTGAACAATAGGATTTTGTTCTTAGTTTTCTTCTGGACACCAATAAAAAATCATCAGAAAAATATGACACCAAATGTGTTAATATAATGGGCTTCGTGGTTTTAAGGGAATTTAGGATTTTGTTAGTTTAATGGTTTGTTTGTTAGTTTAGGATTTTGTTAGTTTGATTTTGTTAGTTTATAACAAAAGTTATAAAACTGTTGTTTTATATCTTGTGTATTTCTTCTAAATCTAGTAAAAAGCCATGTGCAAAAGAAGACTCTAGAAAATCTGTTACCAGATTGTACATCTGTTTCGGGAATGAGGGGCTCTAGATTTCTGATGCCTTCACTCAAGAGTTTTCTTAAAATTGCCTGTTAAGATTTAAATTAATGAGGAACAGTGTGGGCGCCTCTTCTGAAAGTGAATTTCTTCTGACACTCTTTCCAAGAGAGTTCTGTTTAGTGGTGATGTAAATTCTATGGAGCCATGTAGTAGGGATTATAATATAGGTTTTAAGGGGAGATTGGAAACTGATAGGGGAAGGGATATTTAGAGAAGAGAATGAGGCAGTTATTCTCTGATTCATTGTCCAATGAGATGTGCTGGCCAGGGCATGGGTCTTCATTCCAGTGGTGGGTGGGACTAGGACTCTTTCTGAACAGGCAATTAAAAGAGTTTGCATGCCAGTAGGGAATGCACAAGTTGCTCGGTGCAGACAAACTGGATGTGGCCTGTCAGCCATAAGTAGAACTTGTCTGGGAACTTTAGCTGCCAGGCATGTAGCGGTACTGGAGCCTGCATGGAGCTTTCTTTTAGAGGGAGGAAGTTCCAGAGCCCTTGGGAAGATGAGCTTGGATGTAGCCCCCTTGTACTGATTCCAGCTACTCAGGGCCCAGACCACCCAGAGAGAGCTCACGGGGATACTTGCAGACATGTCCGCCTGTTGCTTGCCAGGCAAACAGCCATTGTTTCATAGTTGGGAGGAGGACAAGAAGAATAACTGTAGGGCCAGTTCATTTTATCTGTTTGGTTTTATTTTATTCTGTCCTTCTATAAATCGAGCTGAGAAGGGGCAATGAAAGGAAGAATGATCGCTATCCTTTTGAAAGAACTGTCACCAAGACACTAGGGAGTAGGTTGCTTTTGCTCTGCAAATGTTTCTTGAGCAATTGTGTGTGTGTCTGATGGTGTAGTCCAGGCTGCAGCAATATGGCGTGTGATCTTTAGGGCCTCCCCGTCCAGTGGGGCCTGCTGGTGCATAATAAATATTCTTGACAGATGGTGGAGGATGCTGAATTTCATGGGCTGCATTTCTCGGTGCTATAAAGAAAAAATTGCCCAAGGTGCAATACTTTCCTTTTCAAGGTGTAGCTTGAAAACTGTTTGGGCTTACAAGTTTCAGCTTGAGAAGGGAAAACTTGCACCGAAGGCAATATTTTTCTCTTGGTATGACCCCAAAATCAAGAGTAAATAAATAAAAAACCATTGGCCGTATATGCTGGGAAAAATCTAACTTTTGGTAATGGTCATGGGTGGCAGAGCAAATTGGCTGGCTGCAGCTCACAAAGCCAATCATTAAAGTTTCAGGAATTTTGAGAGTCAGTTGTGCAACATAGGCATTATAAAAATTCTGTGATAGAAATTTACTGTGAAATGAGTTGTACTGCAAAGAGAATACTCAAAATTCATCACTTCCTAAATGTCAGCACATTTTACTTTTGTCTTCTGCACAGCACAATCCAGAGGATTACACAATTTGTTGCCTGGTCTCTCACCAACTCAATTGAATGGTGGAGCTTTACTCACTCAGACACACGGTTACATGGAGTGCCCAGGGTTGATAGGTCTGGAGCAAAGGCTGAAAGAGTGCAAATCTGCTATTTTACTTTAAAATAAGAGTTTCATGTTTTTTTTTTTTTTTATCTGGTAGGATCCTAAACATGAGTTAATGTTTGCTGTTTCTTTGCAGCAAATCTTTAAAAAGCTATTTCTCCCATTTTATAGATGAACAAATAGAGGCACCAATGAATAAAATTGCTAAATAACATTAAGACTTGAAATGCCAGGAGAAGGAGAGATAGTATGGTGGGTAAGCCTCTTGGCTTGCAACCAGCTAACCTGGTTTTGATCCTGGTACCCAATCAGGTCTCCTGAGCATTCCAGGAGTGATCCCCAACTGCAGAGTCAGGAGTAAACTCTGAATACAGATGGGAATGGCACCAAAGCAAACAAATAAAAAGACTTGAAATGCCAAATAATCTACAAATTTGTGCTTATCACAGGGCTACTGGACTATTCCCATCTATGCAGTAATATCTGATGAAAAAAAATTATTGTTGGGGAAAAAACATTTTTTAGGGATATAAATCTACCCCAAACAAAGTATTAACTTCATGAATTTATTACCAAGGGCATCACTGGAAATTGTGGGAAAACTCTGAGGCGCCCTACACAAAATCCGGGAGCAGGGTCAGGGATCCCCCCTTTTATCACAGGGGGATCGGCAGGCTGCGAACTGAGAAAGAAGCAAGAATCCGGCAGAGTTTTAAAATGCTTTACTTAACACAGGTTCTGGCATAAAAATCAGCAATAGGAAAAGCTTCAAACTTAGGGTTCCCAGCTGGGCCCTGGCCATGTGTAGGCAAAGATGGCGGCCACGACATGTTAAGGCCTTGCAGAGAAGAGATTGTAAAGCGGCACCAGCAGAAAGGGGGAAAGAGAGAGAGAGAGAGAGAGAGAGAGAGAGAGAGAGAGAGAGAGAGAGAGAGAGAGAGAGAGAGAGAGAGAGAGAGAGAGAGAGAGAGAGAGAGAGAGAGAGAGAAAGAGAGAGAGAGAGAGCACCCCCCCACCCCCCAGGAAGCAGCCTAGTGCACCCCCACCCCCAGGAAGCAGCCTAGTTTTATATCCCTGCAACCAAGACCTCCCACTTCTATGAAAAGTCATCAGGGTCAAATGCCCTCAGGTAATTTCTCCCAGGAAGTCACCTAGGCCCTTTGAGATGTTAATGGTGCCAAGCCAAGATCTGCCTTGGAAATGCCTCTGCAGGACAGAGAGAAGGAGTTTCTGAGATGAACAGTATCTCAGAGTACAAAGGCACGCATCTGTACCAAAGAATATATTATAGCCTGTTAAATATTTCTACAAGCCTTCACAAGAGTCTCATCTTTACTTCATGGCAGTTCTGTATTTTAGCTTTGAGTTATCAGAGAGCCCCTCTTGCTTGCTTGGAGGCAAACAGCATTTCTCTCTTGTCTAATTACTTAGAGATCCAATGTGACCAGGCAAATATACTAGTAAGATCTAGCTAGTCCCATGATGATTGTGGCAGCATGAGAGAATATTTATACCAGCCAGTATAGAATACATGGTCTGATAAACTGCCACATTCAAACTGTCCTCCTCCTATCTACAAAGTGACCTGTAGGAGGCAACTCCAGGCCAGATGCAGAGGCTCTGGGCAGGAGTGTACTGCAACAGGAAATGTATTGTGTATAATGTAATGATCCAAAAACAAAAATGTCCCCTTTTCCAAGAAAGAAGTATTTGCACCACAAAGTTCGATGTTCAACAAAATCAAATGGAAAATGCCTTCTCTCCAGGAGCCTCAATCAAGCATGCAAAGGGGATGCTCCTGAGAATCCTGACCCCCATCCTCAATCCTGGAGATCTCTCCTCAAAATATGAGGGACCTGATGAAATTGTGGTTTTCACTTTCTATCAGTATTAAAATGAAAAGCACTGGAAGGGCCAATAAGCTCACTGGTGCTGGAGTTACCTTTTAACTTCTTATTTTTTATTTTTTAATGAAGCCCACAGTTTATAAAGGTATTGATAATCTTTGTATGCTTTCAATGTTGCTGCATCTCACCCACCTCCAAAGAGCCAATGTCCTCTTATCACTGTTCAAGGCTGAGTCCCACCCCACCCCCTGACACCACCCTCAGTCTTGGCAATATCTCAGGGTATTTCCAGTGTCCATCTGCTATTGCCACAACATTTTTTCAAGGACATAGAACAAATACTTATCAAATTTTATCTGGAATTATAACCCTCTTAGAATGACCTAAGCAATTCTGAGGAAGAATAATATGGGAAGTGCACAAGTCCTGAATCTAGACTATACTATAAAGCTACAGTGATCAAAATGGTATTGTATCGGAGACTCTCAGATCAATGGAATAGGATTCATTACAGTGGGAGCCCCTGAGTTGTTGGGAAGGTCATTTAAAATAAAGAGATAGATGATTATCTTTTTAGGCACACAGTATCTCTGTAAGGAGATAAAGACAGACGTTTTTTTTTTTTTTTAACATTTTATTATACCACCGTGAGATATACAATTACAACGTTGTTCACGCTTGGGGGTTTCGGTCACACAGTGTTCCAGCACCCCGCCCTCCACCAGTGCCCCTCAGCCACCACCCATGTCCCCAATTCCCTCCCCCTCCCACATCCCGCCTAAATGGCAGGTTCTTTATCTCCTCTCCTCTCCCTCTCTCTCTCCTCCTTCTCCCACACATTGTGGGTTGCACTACGTACACTTAGAAGCCATCATTTGCATTTTTTGTCTGTCTTTAATGCTCAGTTCTATGTTAGCATCAGAACTTTAGACATTTATTCACTCATGTTCCCTTCTCTATCTAAACCAACCTCCTGACTCCCACACGCTTGTGGTAATTTCCACTTTTGGTAAGATCACCTAGTATATTTATGCCATGCAAATAAATGCAGTCATTCTATGTCTCTCCCTTTCCTTCTGACTAATTTCACTCAACATGATTCTTTCCATATCCATCCATTTATAGCAAAATTTCATAACTTCATTTTTTCTGACAGCTGCATAGTATTCCATTGTGTAGATGTACCACAGTTTCTTTATCCAGTCATCAGTTCTCGGGCATACTGGTTGTTTCCAGGTTTTGGCTATTGTGAACAGTGCTGCTATGAAAATAAAAGTGCGGATTGTGTTTCCGCTGTGCGTTTTTGGCTTTCCAGGGTATATTCCCAGGAGCGGTATGGCTGGGTCAAAGGGGAGCTCAATTTCTAGTCTTTGGAGGAATGTCCATATTGTTTTCCAGAAAGGTTGTACAAGTCGACATTCCCACCAACAGTGTATGAGAGTCCCCTTTTCCCCACATCCACGCCAGCACTTGTTGCTTTTACCCTTTTGGATATGGGCCATTCTCTGTGGTGTGAGGTGATATCTCATTGTTGTTTTGATTTGCATCTCTCTGATGATTAGTGATGATGAGCATTTTTTCATATGCCTTTTGGCCATTCGGATTTCTTCCTTGTCAAAGTTTCTGTTCATCTCCCTCTCCCCATTTTCTAATGGGGTTGGCTGTTTTTTTTCTTATATAGCTGTACCAGTGCCTGATATATCCTGGATATTAACCCCTTATCAGATGGGTATTGGGTGAATATTCTTTCCCATTCCGTCGACTGTCTTTCTATCTTGGTCACTGTTTCTTTCGAGGTGCAGAAGCTCTTCAGTTTCATGTAGTCCCATATATTTATATTTTCTTCTAGTTGCTTTGTTAATGGTGCTTCACCTTTGAAGATGTCTTTAGCATCGATGTCGTGGAGGGTTTTTCCTATATTTTCTTCAACATACTTTATGGATTCAGGTCTGACATTGAGATCTTTAATCCATTTTGAACTGATTTTTGTGCAAGGTGTTAGACACAGGTCCAAATTCATTTTTTTACATGTAGCTGTCCAGTTTTCCCAGCACCACTTGTTGAAGAGGCTTTCCTTACTCCAGTTTGGACTCTTTGCACCTTTATCAAAGATTAACTGATCATGTCTTTGAGGGTGGGTGTCAGGATACTCAACTCTATTCCATAGGTCCACCGGTCTGTTTTTATTCCAGTACCACGCTGTTTTAATTACTGCTGCTTTGTAGTACAGTTTGAGGTTGGGAAAGGTGATGCCTCCCATCTTCTTCTTCCCAAGGATTGCTTTAGCTATCCGTGGGGGGCTTATTATTCCATATGAATTTCAGAAGTGTTTGGTCAATTTCTTTAAAGAATGTCATGGGAATCCTTATAGGAACCGCATTGAATCTGTACAAAGCTCTAGGGAGTATTACCATCTTAAGAATGTTAATTCTCCCCATCCATGAGCAGGGAATGTATTTCCATTTCCTCGTGTCCTCTTTTTATTTCTTGAAGCAGTGTCTTGTAGTTCTCTTTGTATAGATCCTTTACACACTTGGTTAAGCTGATTCCTAGGTATTTGATTTTCTGTGGCACAATTGTGAATGGAATCGATTTCTTAATATCCCTTTCTTCTCTTTCGTTATTTGTGTATAGGAAAGCCACCGACTTTTGGGTATTGATTTTGTACCCTGCCACTCTACTATACCTATCTATTGTTTCTAAGAGTTTTTGGGTCGAGAGTTTAGGGTTCTCTAGGTATAATATCATGTCATCTGCAAATAATGATAGCTTGATTTCTTCCTTGCCTATCTGGGTGCCCTTAATGTCCTTTTCTTCTCTGATTGCTATGGCGAGTACCTCCAGTACTATATTGAATAAAAGAGGTGAGAGAGGGCAACCTTGTCGTGTTCCTGATCTTAAGGGGAAGGCTTTCAATTTTTCCCCCATTGAGAATGATACTCGCTGTGGGCTTTTGGTAGATGGCTTTGACTATCTTGAGGAAGCTTCCTTCAATTCCCATTTTCTGGAGGGTTTTAATCATGAATGGGTGCTGGATCTTGTCAAATGCTTTTTTCTGCATCTATCGATAGGACCATATGGTTTTTATTTTTTCTCTTATTGATGTGATGTATTATGTTGATTGATTTGTGAATGTTGAACCATCCTTGCATTCCCGGGATGAATCCTACTTGGTCATGATGTATGATCTTTTTGATGAGTCTTTGGATTCTGTTTGCTAGTATTTTGTTGAAGATCTTAGCATCTGTGTTCATCAAGGAGATTGGTCTGTAATTTTCCTTCTTTGTATTGTCTCTCCCTGCTTTGGGTATCAGGGTGATATGCGCCTCGTAGAAGCTGTTTGGGAGTGTTTCTGTTTCTTCTATTTCCTGGAAGAGCTTGAACAGGACTGGCAGTAGGTCCTCCTTAAAGGTTTGGTAGAATTCGCCAGTGAACCCATCTGGACCTGGGCTTTTGTGTTTGGGCAGACTTTTAATTACTGTTTCAATTTCCCCAATGGTGATAGGCTTATTTAGGTATTGGAGGTCTTCTTGTTTCAATCGTGGGAGGTTATAGGACTTCAGGAATTTATCCATTTCTTCTAGGTTCTCATGTTTTGTGGCATACAGGTTCTCAAAATAACCTCTGATGATCTTTTGTATTTCTGTTTTTTCTGTTGTGATGTCACCATTTTCATTTCTGATTCTGTTTATTTGTGTTCTCTCTTTCCCTGTCCTTACAAGTCTTGCCAGTGGCTTGTCGATCTTGTTTAATTTTTCAAAAAACCAGCTCTTGGTTTCATTAATCTTTCGGATTGTTTTTTTGGTTTCCAGGTCATTGATTTCCTCCCTAAGTTTCACTATTTCCTTCCTTCTGCCTGGGTTGGGCTTCCCTTGTTGGTCTTTTTTTCTAATATTTTTAGCTGTGAGGTCAGGTTATTTATATGGGCCCTTTCTTCTTTTCTGATGAATGCTTGCAGAGCTATGAACTTTCCTCTTAATACAGCTTTTGCTGTGTCCCACAAGTTCTGATAGTTGGTATCTTCATTGTCATTTGTTTCTAAGAATCTTTTGATTTCCTGTTTGATTTCTTCTATGACCCATTTGTTGTTCAGCAGTGAGCTGTTTAGTTTCCAGGTGTTTGGTTTAGCTCCCTGCTTCTGTGTATGGTTCACTACTATTTTCAGTGCATCGTGATCTGAAAAGATAGTCGACACAATTTCAATCTTTTTTATTTTGTTGAGGTATGCTTTGTGGCTCAGTATATGGTCTATCTTGGAGTATGTTCCATGTGCACTGGAAAAAAAAGTGTATTCAGCTTTTTTGGGATGAAAAGCCCTGTATATATCAACCAGCTCAAAGACAGACATTTTACTGGATCATAGAGTCTTTCAGAACATGGAGATTCTGAAAAGTATGTGAAGTTGTGTTCCTAATCTCCACAGTGCTGTGGAGTGCACAGTGCATGCGCACCCTAATCATTTAGATTTTATTTTGACTTTAAATCTCTGATGGAAAGAGAGAGAAAGGAAAGAAATAAAGAACCTGCCATGGAGGCGGGCAGGGGGTGGGGAGGGAACTGGGGACATTGGTGGTGGGAGATGGGCACTGGTGGAGGGATGGGTGCTGTATGACCAAAACCCAAATATGAACTTTTTAATTGTATATCTTTGTAATTGTATGTCTCACGGTGGTATAATAAAATACTTAAAAATAAATAAATTAAATTGAAAAAATAATAAGGTCAATAAAAGTAAGAAGGAAAAAGAGAAAAAATAAATCTCTGATGGAACATATGTTCTTTCCAGACAGATCCCCGGCACTGTAACTCCAGCTTGAGAGCCCATAGTAAAAGGAACAAGTCCCTGTGCTTTGGAAAGGAAATGCACCTGATTATTTGGGGTCCGACATCTGATTGCTTTGCCATTTCCTCTTTACTGGCTTTGTTTGCAGTGTGTGTGTGGGGGAGGTTTCAGAGGCCCTGATTTTATCATTTTGGTCTGCGCATGTGCCTAGAGAGTCACCCAGAGTCAGGACATTTTGAGGTTGACATTTCCTGTCTCAATTTCCTTCGCTGTTTCTTTATGATTAATGGTCAGACCTCCTCCCAGCTGCGTTTCTGCCTTCTAGCAAGAGATGCTCAGGCTGACAGGAGCTGTTTGCCTGCAGTTTTGTAACTAAAAATAACAATAATAAAAGTCTTCAATTAATCTCCTGCCGCCCCAGTCTGCTTTTGCCATGGCTCTCTGGGTTGCATTCATGTGTTGGGTCAGGACTAAAAAAAAGTTGCTTTCTCATCTGTCCAGGAAGTTGAGACCATGCCATCCGAATGGGAGACCACCCTCCTGGGTCAGAAAAGGCAGCAGAACAACCTTAAGTCTGTTGGGCTTAGCAAACTTAAGAGGTGGTTGGGAAAAATTAGAAATAATGGTGGGAATTTTCAGTGGTATTGGGATTGTGGTCAAATATTAAATGTCTGCAACAAATTAACATGAACAGCTTTGTTAAAAAATTGAGTAGAAGCACACCAAGTTCAATAACTGAAAGCACTAACACAGATGGTCGAATTTGCATGTAACAGCTAGTAAAAAGGTCATGATTTTAGCAACACCATTATGAGATATATGTTGTAATAAGCAATATAAAGTAAATTAATTAGTGCCTGCTAAGGGAGCAGGCCTGGCAGGTGGGCAGGAAACTATGGTTTTTTTGGTGGTGGTACATTGGTGGTGGTACTAGTGTTGGAATATTGGATGCCTGAAACAGCTGTATTGTGAGCAACTTTGGAAATCACTGTGTTTAAATAAAGTTAAATAAATATTGTTTATTGTTGGATGACAGGCTTAGCTAGTTTGGGAGCTTTGCTGTTTTACCCATTCACGGATTAATCTACTTACATGTTCTTAAGCCAGGTTCATTCTAATGAGATCTCTCTTCTATGTAAACACTGATAGAGAGTGTGGCAGTTACAGAAGTCACCTTGACTCTGAATAACTTCTGACTTATTATACGTCTACTAAGACTTCTATGTTGTCTAGATTGGGCACAGCTCCTCCTTTATACCTACTGCTCCCAGCGTGGGACAGTTAGAATTTACCAGGAGACTGCCACCCTGGCTATGTTGAGACTATCTTTAAGATTATAGGAAGGATCATACTAGTTTGCCCTCACACAGGCGAGTGTGACCCTTTCAGTATATGGAGAACAAGATAACTATAATCACCCTGGTGCAGATAGTAAATAAGAAGGATCTTGTGGGTACCATCCAGATTACATGAAGCCCATGAAATTAAGATGTATTACTTTATACCAGCCCCTCTCTCCAGTGTTTTACATAAGAAATAATCTCAGAAGAAGGGATTAGTCCTTGGTGCAATCCTTTGTTTATACCTGTAATAGGTGTGGCACCACCCTTCTACACTCTGTTTGGGTTCTTTGTTGACAGGACCCTCCCTGTCAACAGATGGATTACTTTGGTGTATATAAGGGGATTGACTTGAGGCCCCTTCCTCTTTTTTCCTGCTCCTTCTTTTGGGTAGGACTCCTCTCCGGTGAGATCCTCTCTCTTTGGTGGGAGACTTGGGCTCTCGTCTGGTCTAAATTCTGACCAGAGCTAGAGTTCTTTCATTATATTGGATTGTGGTGTAGAGCTTTTTGTACTATTAAAAGCCTTTTTTGGAACTGCACTGGATTTATGAGTTTTCATCCATTCCCCAGCGGCCTCAGAGGTAGAATAGAACTTCTGTTCTGATACTGTTGGGGACCCCAATGGCTCCCGACAGTTTATTTTTTTTAAAAAAGTCTGTTGAACTTATTTAAAAAAAAAACATTTCCTGAGAACTCATTATGCTCTGAGCACTGTGCTAAATACATCTGGTACACCCTCATAAATAAATACTTGGAGGGAGAGCATGCCAGTCTCTTCATTTTATTTTACCGTAATGTTTTGGAGTCACCCTCAGCAGTGCTCAGGGCATATTTCTGGCTTCATGCTTGGGGAGGACTCCTGGCAGTGTGCAGGGAACCTAATGTAGCTCCACGAGTGACTGAGGGGGACTGTGTGCAAGGCAACAGTCCCTTCATTTAACGAATGATGCACTGAAACTCAGGTTAGGACAGTTGCCAAAAGCACAGTGGAGAGAGCATGTGCACCCTAATCATCTTGATTCATTTTCACAGCTTTATTTTAACTTTATTTTTATTATTAAAAATGTGAATGTGGTTTGAGACAATAGTACAGAGAGTAGGGCACTTGCCTTGCATGAAGCCAGCTGGGTTTAATTCCCAGCATCTCCTATGGTCCCCTGAGCACTGCTGGGTATGGCTCAACCCTTCTCTCCCGCATCTCCCCAAATGAAAATTCTCATTCACCAAACTGCATTCACCTCTAATATTGACTAAGAAAGATGTCGAAATTAGGGGAAAAATGGTATAATTTCTGCCTTCAAAGAACTTTCAGTTAAGTGGGTGTAAGCCTGCTGTTTGTCGCTTCTTGTCATAATTATTATCTTTATCTTATTTTTTTCCTAGGATTGGGGATCAACTCCTGGTTTCTTATATAAAGGGCATGTGATATGGGGCCGGAGCGATAGCCCAGTGGGTAGGGCGTTTGCCTTGCATGCAGCCGGCCTGCCGGCCTGGGTTCAATCCCCAGCATCCCATATGGTCCCCGAGCACCGCCAGGAGGAATTCCTGAGTGCAGAGCCAGGAAAACCCCTGAGCATTGCCGGGTGTGACCCAAAAAGCAAAATAAATAAATAAATAAATAAATAAATAAATAAATAAATAAATAAATAAAATAAAAATAAAGGGCATGTGATCTAAGCTATATCCCTGACTGTGGTCTGTCATTTCTTACACTGGAAAAAAAAGTTTGAAATGAAGTCATGTCTACCACACTCGATCTCAACAAGGCCAAACTTCCTCTTCTATTTTTGACTCACTTTCTGATTTCATGTGTATGGAAGCAGAAGTTTGTTTTACCCCCAGTCATTAAAAAAAAAATTAATTTGGGTCTCAGACCCAAGGCTCCCTTCTTTGCATTTGTGTGGAGTGGACCACTTGTAATCATCTTCTAGCACACCTAAGAAGGCTGCCCAGCCACCCTTCCTGTGTGTCAGTAGGTGGCAGTCTGGCTTTGCACGCAGCTTGTGCCTGGGATCAAGTGGGATTTGGAAATCCACATGCAGTGGAAGTTCCTCTCACCGGCCTTTTCTGGCATTCTCAGACTGAATACTAATATATTCTTTAAACCTGAAATGATCCATGCTGTGATGGGGCCATTTTGAGAGACTCTAGGTTCGTTTTGATTGATTTGGGACCAAATCTTTTTTGGGGACTCAGTCCTACAGTTCTTTTGCTGTGAGGTTGCTGCCACCTTTTCTGTGGACATGGTGCCTGCGGGGGACGGTCCGAGATGGACCCCTATGGGCCAGGACTCTGAAATAGGACTTGAGTGTTTACCTGGATATTTCCCTGAGTGTTTGTCAGTTCTTTCTTATTCCTTGATGACGAGAGAGGATTTAAAGAGGTAGGACTGGCACCAGTAATTCTCAATCTCCTTATGATGTTGTCTGTTGGGATGAAATGATCGAAGGACTCTGGTCCAAGCTCATCAGTTGGGATACCAGTGATATGATGACTAACAAGTCTACCTGTGAGTTAGCTGTGATTTTGTTTTCTAAAGAAACAAACCCCTATGAACATAGTGTAGTATACGTAGATACTGATTTTATTGTTGCAAACGGAAATCTGTATAATGTCATAAATCAATATTATTTCAATAAAAACATTTTGTAAAGGAAAAACCCCATCAAACCACTAAAGATAAAATGATTGAACTTTGGTTGAATTAAAGTGAACGGCAAATGTGCAGTGACTACATGAATTGTACCGTTTATTGACTGGTTTAAGGGTTATAAAACATTCTGTTACTTGAAATGAATTCTACTGAAAATCTGGAATTTCAGTTATTGTTAATCCCCAGGTACACTACTTACTAGAAAGAATAAAGGAGCCCTCTCTTCTGACATTATACTCTATTAGATGTTTAACTTGCAGGATCTAATTCCTTTAAATTAGTAGCATAACTAAATTAGTTTTACTCTATTTGGAGATCTAACTAATTTTGTTAGTTTAACTAAATGAGTTTTACCCTATTTTTGAGCTTCATATACAAGTAAGAAATTGCTATAATTATATAATGCCCTTTCTCATCACAAGATGTTGGGTCAATTTCCGCTTTTCCCTTTCAGGAAGCCACTAATTGGTGAGTGCCAAATAAGACTCTTAAGAAAGCATCAGCTACTCTGTAAATAAGCCACTGGAAGCCGCTCTTCAATTCCTGCTGTCAGAGATGAATGCCTACATTCTGGAATTAACTGGAGCTAGAAGGGTTGGCTGGACAGGAAGAGTTCCGGGAGGGATCCTGCCTTGCCGTCTTCCTTCTTGGACTCCAGGTATTTGGAATTTGCCTTTGGCTCTTACACAGTCTCAATTTTTAGTTTTCTTCATATCATGCAAATACCTCTGCGGTCCCCCTAATGAAACCTTTAAGGAAGTTACACCCACTTCGCCTTGGAGGACACCATCTGGGGCCTGAGTCAGGCTACTCCCGGCTGATGTTTCAGAAGAAGAAAGAGTGAGAGGTGGTAACCAGGGGAGAGTGCCTAGAGGTTAAACATTGATCATCAGTATCTCTCCGGGGCTGGCCCTGCCCTCCTCTGCAGCCGTACCTGTCATTGTTATCCCCAGGGGTTTGATTTTTTTTCTTTCCTTTCCTGAACACCCCTTTTATTGCCTTAGGGAGTCAACAGTTTCTATTTCTGGAACAGCGCTCCTGGAGACCATCCATTCTACAGCTGGTTTACCTTGTCAGACCTAGCTCAGCTCCAAGTTCGCTGTTTCTTGATCTTCCTTTCCAACCTCGGGTCTTCCTTCCATGTCCACTTGACTCATTTTTGTATATTGTTCAAGATATTTTTCTTTCTAGAGATAGCGAGGCTCTGAGAAGATCTTGTTTGCCCACTGGGTTCTGTGTTTACCTGTCTCTCCCCCTCACTAAATTTTTCTTTTATTATAGAGATTTTGTTTTTTGTTATGAGGCTTTGTTTAGCTAATGATGGGTACCCTTAACTCATAGCTTTGGAATTTTCTAGCATTGATTAGACACTTAGTAAGTGTTTATTGAATCCAAAAAATGGAAAAGGAATAAGATATAATCTTAATGATGTCAAGATTTGGGCTTGATTGTTTGAATCAGTAATAGGCCACTGCTAAGAACTGAAAAGCATCAGAGATTTAAAATGCTTTATATGAGGCTCCATGATTTCCAATATTGTTAGTGATAGGGTTTCATGCAGAGATCATTCCAACATCTGCCCCTTCCCAAAGTGGCTGAACCACGTTGTTTCAGGGTTCTTCCATCCTCAATCCCGTTGCTGTGGCCTCCCCTGACCCATATGCACACACCGTGTGGCGAGGCCAGTTCTGTAGATCAGATCTCATGTTCTGTTGAAGGGTCAGATGATTTTTTTTTTTTTTTTTGGCTTTTTTGGATCACACCTAGTGATGCTCAGGGGTTGGTTACTCTGGTCTCTGCACTCAGGAATTACGCCTCGGGAAGGTACTGGGGTACCATTAGAATGATGGGGATGGAACCCAGGTTAGCTGCCTGCAAGGCAAATACCCTACTCACTGTCCTATAGCTCAGGCCCTGGGTCAGAGATTTAATTTGCAAGTCAACAGATTAGCCAGCCACAGTTTAATATAAACTGGTAGAAGATGTAAAACTCCTCAGTCTGAGATAAAGAACGGTTTGTGAGCACAGTAAGAGCACTAGCGTACCAGGTTTATTTTATGTTCAAAAACTTGCATTTCCAAAGGGGAATATAAAGAGGGCAAGGTTATGTCTACACATGCAGCGAGGTGAATTTCCAGAGAGGAATCCTGAGCTCAGAAAACTCAAATATTTAAAAATAGGCAATAAGCCTGCCTGAATAGCGGCTGGGGAGGCATTAATGTTAGCCTGCGGCAAGGAAACAAAGCTACTCTTTCTCCAGAGGGGAACCCTATCTCACACTCAGGCCCAGTCTGTTAAAGAGTCTTGACTGTAGGCAAAAGTCTTTGAAAAGATGTCCCAGAAGAAAGGCTTCAGGAGTGGAATTCCCAAACAGGAAGTAGTAGATCCAGGAGCGCTAACTACTGACAAAGCCTGTCTTCCCGGGCTGTTTGTCACTAGTATTTCCTTTATCACATCTCTCCTTTCCATTCCAGGAAAAACTCAAGTCGTATTTGCTTCCTGAGTATGTACTTCATACAGAGTTTTTTTTGAAATGTGGGAAATTGTCACCCTAATAAAATCTCAAGGTCCAGCCAGTCCTCTCTCTGAGTAAAACAGGTTTAGTTTTATTTAGACAATGAAGGCTGAAAAAGGGTGTGCAAGAAGGAAATAAGAATAGGAGAATGACTTCAGTGCTGTCCATTAAAGGTATTGCTGATTGCTTATCACCCTCTGGGCTAGGCTATGTAAATATCCCTGTCCCTAAGGTGCATGCTAACTCATTAAGGCAGGGAACCCGGGGATATGGGGGATGTGATGCTAGACTAATAAATAAGCCCAAACTGCCCTTTGCTGGGGTCCTTGAGGTTAGTTTGCTGAGCAGTCACTCACTGCCAGGATCTCATGCTCTGGGACTCACCCTGCTGGGCCAAGTCCAGAGACCGGTTTGACTAGTATTTTTGCAGTGATCTCCCACATTTGGGGGCAGAGTCTATCAGTAAATTTGACCATTCTCAACTTACTCAAAGAATGAAGAGACAAATATGATGAGATCTAAGCACTTATGCTCATTGCAGCATTATTTGCCATAGCTGGGAGTTGGAAACAGCCCACCCATAAAGAATTGGATAAAGAAGTTGTGTTTGTACATAGTGCCTACTACTCAGCTATTTAAAAGTGATGCATATCTTGTCATTTACAACAATATGTATGGACTAGAGTGAACTAAGTCAGATGGAGAGAGACAAATACCATATGATTTCTCTTACATGTAAAAGAAAAAAAAGAAAACAAGTGAACAAACAAAACAAGATAAAAACAGTATCTTAAACTTGAGGAACAAAATAGTCATTGCCATGAGGGAAAAGAGATGAATGGCTGAGTCAGTTAAAAAAAGGGAGTCAGCTACATGGTGACGAATGGAAACTAGATTTGGGTGGTGAACACCATATGGTACATACAGATGTCAAATTGCAATGTGGGATACCTACAACCTATGTCATTTTATAAACCAATAAAATTTTTTGCTTCGACACAAAATTAAAATACATCAACTCATTCTTCCTGGGAAATGACTAGGTGGCTGGTCCTATTTCTAGAGCAATGGAACCTTTCAAATGGAGCAAGCCATCTGTCAGTGGATTCTGGCAGGGCACCAAAGGGCAAGCAAAGCCATAGAATAAAAATGGAGCAATTTTCTAGGTTTGGGATTTCACTAGGAAAAAAACTGAAAAGGCCCATTAGGATTCTATTTAAATAAACATAGATATGTTGCGCATTCTCAAGGTTTTAAAAAATGAAGCAAGCATTTCTTTGGCCAGTGCCAATTCCTCCTTCATATCAGAGTACAGATAAACATTCCTCCCACCCCCTGCACCTAGTGGAAAAATTTTTAAAGTCATTTTAAAAGCAGCATTTTGTTAAGTGTGAGTCAAAATTTAGCAATGCAGTGTGAAATCAGTCAGGTTTTTAATCTACCAATAATAATTGCAATAGAATAGACACTATCACGAGACATCATAAATATAAAAAGTCTTTTTATGAGATACATAATTTATATAATATGTATAATATCATGGCACTGGGTCAGGAAGATGAACATTTTTTATTACTGGTAAACCAGATGCCATTTGGGCTACACTGGCACGTGGTAGGGTCAAATGCAGATGTTACAGGTGCCCGCTCAAGCAAATTGATGAATGATGGGATGTCAAGTGATCAAGGTCATGATCATGGCACTAGAAGTCCTAGCCACAGGATTCAGGCAAGATAAAGAAATCAAAGGGATCCAAATTGGAAAAGAAGTCAAACTATAATTATTTGCAAAGGACATGATAATGTACACAGAAGACCCTAAGATTCCACTAACAGACTCCTAGAAATAATAAATCAATACAGCAAAGTGTCCCACTGTAAAGTCAACACACAGAAGTCGGTCTCATTTCCATATACAAGTAATGAATTGGAAGTGAAAGAGACCTGAGTCTGCTCCATTCAAATGAGAATAAAAAGCATCAAGTACCTCAGGACCAACATAACAAAAGATGTGAGAGATGTTATACCTTGAAAATTCTAAGTCACTAAAGAAAGAGATATAAGATGACCTTACGAAATTGAAAAGTATTCCAAGCACATGGACCTTAAGATTTAATGTTGAAGTGACCATACTACTTAAATTATTACATAGATTCAATGCAGCAGAGACGACCGCTGGACTAGAGCCATTACCAACTGGATCCGACGGGATGTCAAAAGATCACGTGGCTGCCCACCTACAAGATGGCCAGACTTCTTCGTCAAGACCCTGAATGAACGGTTTGAGGCTCTTTGTATTCCTGAAGCAACCAGATGCCATTGGACTACACTGGCATGTGATAGGGTCAAATGGAAATATTACTGGTGCCTGCTTGAGCAAATCAACGAATAACAGGATGTCAAGTGATCAAGTGAATGCAGTCACCACCCAAATTCAGAAGACATTCTTCAAGGACTTAGCATAGTCAACAACAAAGTTTGCATGACATCATATAGCACTCCACTGTCAAAGTCATACTGTGAAATAAGAAATCTGAAGGTGTCTCATTACTTAACTTGAAACTATACTATGACGTTTTAGTGATCAAAACAGTATGGGCATAGAATAAAGATAGATCCTATGACCAATAAAAAAAATTAGAAAAATGCAAAAAGTTTTAGAATTTTTCTAAGAGTCAAAATGTGGTAATTCAATGTTAAATTAGATGGGTATGCTCAACAACAAATAACAATATAATAATAAATACAAATTAAAACACACTAATATGGGATACCATAAATATGCATATTTTAATGACCTAAAGCTCATAAATAAAATTCGTTTAAATATATTTTTTAAGAACTTGAAATAAGTTTCTTTTTTCTTTTTTTTCTTCCTGTCCCCCAAGCCAGGACCTTGAAATAAGTTTTATTATCATTTAAATCAGGGATCTGTGTGTGTATGTACATCAGGTTACGGTGTTTAATGTATTTCATGCCAAGGCTTTGTGTTGTAAATGTTTAAAAGCTACTACTACAGAGGTGGTTATAAGGCATAGATACGAATTAAAGTTCATTCAGAAATAAAGATATATTAACAAAATATTAGTGCCAGATGGTACTGCAGAGTTGGAAAGCAAGCTCTCCAAGATGCAGATGACAAAGCAGAAAAGAAAAGGAAATATGAAAGATAATGGAATAAACAATTCAAGTAGCATCCAAGGATTCAATTTGAGAGTTCTGCAAGGAAATGTAAGAAACTCGGGTGAAGTCCTGGGTTTTGGACTTGAAGAAAGTTCCCCCTAATGAGAGCTACTGTAGCAAGGTGAGAGCAGGACATGCGAGGTTGTCTCTGTGTACCGTGCTTTGTCTCTGGTTTTCTGGGCAGATCACTGTGCAGAGAAGCATTGATAAACCTGGAGGGGCAACTGGAAGATGACCTGCACTACGGGACTTTTACTTGGACAAGAGAGCACTCGGGGAATGATTGCAATAGCATTTATTGATCATATATTCTGTTTGAAGCCACTTCCAGACTGTTGACTCTCTATAAATGTGGAAGGTATCAGCTGGAAAGTAAAGCCATGGGCACTCCACGGCTTAGAAGGCTGCCATAGCCTATAAGAGCTGCCATGCACTGAATGCCTACAGATCTCCAGCCACTCGAATAATGGCACTATTGCAGTGGCACATTACTTTCAACAATGCAATAGCCACTGTAATTTCTCAAGCCCTGATTATGTATTGAAAATGGTAGAGAAAGAAAGAACCTGCCATGGAGGCAGGCTAAGGGAGGGAGAGAAGGGAATCGGGGACATTGGTGGTGGGAAATGGGCACTGGTGGGAAGGATGGGTGCTGGAACACTGTATGACCAAACCCAAATATGAACATCTTATGAACATCTTTGTAATTGTGTATCTCACGGTGGTATAATAAAATATTTAAAGAAAATGGTCCAAAGCCTTTTAACCCAGACTCCTTTAATCCTCTAGACCATCTTTGGGCACAGGTACCCATTTGTTTCCATCTGCGGATGAGAAAAGTGAGTCTCACTGGCGATGTCACTTGCCTGTTAACACACAGTTAACAAGCAACAGATTGTGGTCCAGTATAAAGAGGAGCTCTGTAACCATTACAGAAGCCTTAAAACGAGGATGAGATAGTGAAGAAATGAGGCCATTGCCCTTGGAACTAATTAAGGAGGAAAAACCTCCCACTTATCAGGGATCTTGCATTGGGTGTCAAGAGACATTCAGATACAGTAAGTTGACTTTTTGCAGGTGTTACCAGGGAGTGTGTTTCTGAAAGAGGTGGGGTTTATCCTAATCTTTGAAGGAAGACTCGGAAGGTCATGTAGAAGAACAGAGATGGAACTTTGCAGAAAAAAACTCTGTGTGTGTGTGTGTGTGTGTGTGTGTGTGTGTGTGTGTGTGTGTACGCATGCACGCATGTAAAAGCAAGGGGGCTTTGCAGATACTCTGCATCTCAACCACACCTTCTTTGAATGATTTCATCTTCCTCCTGTGTTTGTGACCCCAGTAACCAGCTGCGTCCCTCACTCTCTGACCCAGAACCAGCTGGAGTTCTGAGTATGATTTGGCCAGTTCTGAAAATTCTGTTTCTCTTGGCCCCCCAAATAAACCGCACCTCAATTGGGAGTGCACAGGAGAAATATGGTATCTACTAACATTTCTCCTTTTTACCCTTTTCACCTCCTGGCTCATCCCCACCTTCATCCTGATCAACCCCAACCTCAGTTGCCTGTTGCTGCTTTCAGGGGAAGATGTGCTTGTTTTTAGTGACTGCATTTCTTTTTTTATTTATTATTTATTTATTTATCTATTTATTTATTTATATCCCAAATTTTATTACACCATTTTAGACATACAATTGCAAGATGCTCATGTAGAGTTTTTTGGTTCTACAGTGTTCCAACACCCATCCCTCCACCCAAACCCATCTCTCCCATCACCAATGTCCCCAACTCCCTCCCCCTCCCACACCTCAACTACTTGGCGGGTTCTGTATGTCTTTTCTCTCTCCTCTCTATCTCTCCCTCTTACCAAACTTTCCTACACATTGTTGAATGCAGTACATTAAAGGACATAACTGTTTCCATTAGTTTGATGGACTGCGCGGCCACAAGCGGCCGCAACCGACTTAGGGGGCCTCATAGTCAGCGTCTGGACAGCGAAGGTGGTGGCTAGTGTGGTGGGCAAGTCTCATTTGGCTTCTTCCGGGACCCCCCAGAGGTGATGGGCCCAAGTGACTGCATTTCTGATTTTCCAAGGTCCCCCTTGGGAAGACGCTATGGGGTAAGTTTCCCCTGGACATCACTGCTATGACAGATATAATTAAAACTTCAAAAGCTATGTGCTCATCACTGGACTCACCTTAATTGTTATTTATTACTCATTCTTCTTTTTTTTTAAATGTAGTCACTGTGAGGTTATAAAGTTATTCATGATTGGGTTTCAGACTTACCCATGTTTCAACACTGATTCCCTTCACCATTGTCTACTTCCCTCAACCAATGCCCCCATTTGTTTCCTGACCTTCATTTTCTGTTGTTATGATGACTTGGGGGGAGTGTCCCACCCACGTATCATGGCTTGTGCAAAGTGCTCACTAGGGGTCCACGGTCTTTAGTTGTGATGCTCTAGTATGTTTCAGTTGCAATGCTTCTCAGGGATTTGCCATGAGTAATCCTTTGGGTCCCTGAATTAATCTTGTATCCATCACTCAGTAGACTCGTTTTATTTATTGATATCTGACCAAATACTAAGATCTATTTATTAGTTCTATAGGGAAAATATCTGGTTGAGCTTAACTAGGGTCTCTGCTTGGGTTTCAAAAGACCAAAATCAACATGTAGACTAGGCTATAATCCAGGGTCTGGGGGAAGAGTCAGATTCCCCAGTGTGACTGAAGGGAGGATTCAGTCCCAAAGAATTCTAGGATTGAAGACTCCATCTGCTTGTTTGTTAACTGTGGATTCTCCTAAGTTATTGAGGACACCCACGTTCTTTGCCTTGTGACCACTTTCCATTTATGGGACTTCCCTTAACTTCTGTGCTTGGAATCTGCTTCCTTCCCTGTCTACCAATAGCCTTAGGAAACTCTACCTTTAAGGTTTCTCTCATGGGTCCCAGGATGCAGCTCAGTAGTAGATCCCTGAATGTGATCTCTGGCACTGCTGCCTACAATCGCTGATGTACTTCTGCTCTATACATGATGCCCCAGAAGCGGAAGGGGAAATAAAAAATTTACTGAAATTATTAATTAAATAAATGAATGCTGCTATGAATAGACGGGGTCCACCCAGGTGGATTTTCATTAGCTCAAAGTCAACTAACCAGTTTCTTTTCCATTAGTCTTAATTTTAATGATCACAGAGGAGTTACTTATCATATCCCAGGTCCCACAGCATTTAGAAGGGAAGGAAATATATAAGAGAACACATAATTTGGGGATCATTGTAGGATTCTCTCTAGCATATTTTGCAAACATATTACTTCATACTCTCGTTTGGGTAGAAGAGTACCGACCCCTTACTTTCTCCTTTAAAAGTAGTCTGTGTTCTTGAAGATCTTTTCCTACTACTTGGATAACACAGTGCCTGGCTCAGAGGAAATACCTGATGAGATTGCTCAAATCTTGCTCTGTCAAGTGCTGGTTCATACACACATCACCAACACCACCTGTCAATAAGACAAGGTTGAGTTCATTGCTCTCTGCCATAAGGACAAGGGCAATGGAATTTTGACAGTGACTCAAGAGGAGAGGGCAAACTATAGCAAACAGGAACTTGGATTAAAGAAGGTCTTTACTTAGAAGTATATAGAGAGAAGTGGGATTGATTAGGTTTCATTAAAGGTAGAATATATGCTTCCGATGCCAGTGTGCGTGCATTGAAAGTACAGACAGTCATTTTAGTCCTTCTTCATTTTGGCAGCCTAGGACAGCCGTGAAATTTTATCAGGCACTGCTTGTTTGCCTTTCTTACTGCTGCCGTATTAAGGACTCTCTTTCGGGGTCAGGAAAATAAACATTTTTGTTACTGGATTTGGCATATCGAACACGCATCGGACAGCTTGCCAGGCTCTGCCATGCGGGCACTATATTCTCATTACTTTGTGGGGGCTCTCTCAGAGGGGTGGGTAGAATATTTATGGTAATTTGTAGGTAATGCGGCCGCATAGCGGCCGCGCCAACAGGGAAAGCTGATTTCTGCTCTGCTGGGTGTACCTGTGTCTTAGGCTCAAAGCATTTCCTGGGCTTGAAATACTCTCCTCTGAAGGGGCGGGTCTCTGCAGGGCGGGTCCTTGTAGGCTGGGTTTCTGACAAGCTGGGCTGGAGACTGGATTAATCTGTGGGCTGGAGACTGGATTAATATGCTGGGGGAGATCTTACCAGCTGCAGAGTGTGGATTGTGACACAGATCGCTGCCAGCAAGGTGTGGGGGGTTTCTCTGGGCTCCTCCGAGGCTCCATCGGGATGGTGGACTCGGGTCGGAAGTTGCTCTCAGTGGTCCATGGAATGCAGGGGGTTCAACGGGAAAGCTGGTTTCTGCTCTGCCGGGTGTACCTGTAACAAAGGTAGAATAATACTAGTTATTGGAAACAGTAAAATGAGGATATTTAAGATCAGAGTTAAAATAATGAATTGAGTCAATGTTATTCTAAGGAAGGAGTTGATGGGTCTTTAGGGAAATTCCTGTAATGAACAATCAAAGCATTAGCCTGGGCAGGAATGTTCAAGAGAAATAACATCACGTTAATATACAATAATTGTATTTATGGGAATTAAAGCGTCAATCTCAGACTGTAGGGCGTATGGGACTTTGGTTCTCTTTTTAGAATTTAACAGTGTTACATTATATTTTAGAATTAATTTGTATGACTGTAAAGTATGTTTTCCAAGCATGAAATCTTTTGAAAAGTGAAAAGAAGAGAAAAGTCATCCAGAATTATCTATCTCTTGGTTTTTTTTTTGGTGTTTGCCCAACATGATGAACATTTTCTTGTGTCATTATATATGCCATAAAAATGCAGCTTTAATAAATCCATTGTATCATATTTTATGAGCATGACAAGGTATTTTATACTATACCACATTATAGTAATGATTTTAAATAATATTGAAGAGAAAAACATTTGTAATTTTTCATGATAGAACCCTAGATGGATTTTCACATAGGAGAACATTAAAAAAACTTAAGACATTTTACCCATAGTACCAAATTATCTGTAGAAATGTTAGCCGCAGTTCATATCACTTCCAAGAGAGTCTGAGCAACCTCACCTCATTGCAGTCATTCCAACCACTGGCTGATCTTTTGGTTGAGTTTGATAGTAGCCTAAACCATCTGTCCAGTATCTGTCTGTATCTGACCCCTCCACCAATGCCAGGTTTATGGTTGAATCTAACATATTAACAGTCCAGATGGAGCAACCAGCACACATTTACTGAGCCCTTGGGGACTTGGTGGAAATGGGGAAGTACCGTGTATTCAGAGAGTGGGGAAAAGAGATTATGCTTCATTTTCTGGGCTTCCTCCCACCCCGGAAATGCTGTTGGAAGTATGCTATTATAGTTGGTGGCTTTGCATATGTGACCAGCATTTAGAATTATACCTCCAAATGGCCATTTTCCAGAAACTGGAAAGCAATCCATTTTAGCAATCTATCCAGAGGACCACCCTACAAAATCACTGTCTTTTTCTATGCTAGGACACAAGTATTGGAGTAATCCAGGGATTTGCCATTATCAAAAATAGAGAGGGAAATCTGTTACAAAGTGTAATTTGAAAAGTTATATATCATTTCTCAATTCATCAAGACTAGCTTACTGGC
>JAJIBD010003602.1:0-12289 GCA_021461705.1 Cryptotis parvus
AGGTGTGGTTTTCAGCTATGCTTGTTCAGAAACCCAATGCTGCCAATTCAACCAGAGGTCACTTATTAAAGTTATATTATATAAACTGGTCCTACATAGTAGACAAACCTTCCTGATATTCCAAGAAACGAAATACAGATGAATAGGTGAGTTGTGGCTAAGGTATTCAATGAGTTATGAATATAGTCTGTTGGATGAAAGGCCTAGTTAGCTTGGGATCTTTGCAGGTTAATCTAATTACACTTTAAGCTATTTACATGTTCCTAAGCCAGGGGTTCATACTAATGCGATCAACTGTGTAAATACTGATGAAGGGTGTGCAGTTACAGAAGTCACCTTGACTCTGAATGAGTATCTTCTGAATTATCATTATATACCTACTATGACTTCTATGTTATCTAGATTGGCACAGCTCCTCTTTAAACCCACTGGGCCCAGTGTGGGACAGTTAGAATTTACCCAGGAGACTACCACCCTGGCTCCACTGAGACTATCGTTTAAGATTACAGGAAGGATCATACTAGGTTGCCCTCAAGCAGGTGAGCATGACCCTTTCAGTATACAGAGAGCAAGATACTCAGAATCACCCTGGTGCAGATAATAAGGACCCTGTGGTACCATCTAGATTACACGAAGCCCATGAAATTAAGATGTATTACTTTATACCAGCCACCCCCTCTCTCTAACTTCAGGGGAGGGTCTTGTCAACAAAGATCCACTAAAAAGCTTCTAGAGAGTAGAGGAGTGTAGTAGGGTAGTGCTACACCCTACTACAGGTCTAAACAAATGATTATGCCAAGAACTAGTCCCTTCCTCCGAGATTATCTTAAGTCTAAACACTGGAGAGAGGGGGGGTGGTGCTAGGGGAACCATATGGGATGCCAGCACTTGAACCCGGTTAGTCGAATGCAAGGCAAACGCCCTACCTGCTGCGATATCAGTCCTGCCCCTGAATCTCATTTTCCATTTCTCTTTGCGTTCTGACACAAATCCTAAATTTAGGATTACTTTTGTATATATAAGGGGTCTGACTTGAGGTACTGTATCCACTTTGGTGCGACTCTCTGGGGTCCACATCTGGCAGTGCACAGGGCTTACTCCTGGTTCTGTTCAGGATTCACTCCTGGCCATATAGAGCGACTGAGCCGAACCAGCATCAGTCACATTCAAGGTAAGCACTTGCATCTCTGTGCTATCTCCCCAACCTTGACTTTTTTTTTTTTTTTTTGGGTCATACCCGGCTACGCTCAGGGTTTATTCCTGGCTCTGCACTCAGGAATTACTCCTGGCGGTGCTCAGGGGACCATATGGGATGCCGGGATTGAACCCTTGCCGGCATAGGCCAGCGCCGCTGCAAGGCAAATGCCCTACCCGCTGGGCTATCGCTCCGGCCCCGATGGTTTTTTTTTTTTAATTTTAAATATTTCCCCCAAATATTATTACACCGTTTTAGACATACAATTGAAAGGCGCTCATGCAGAGTTCTGCTTCCACAGTGTTCCAACACGCACCCTCTACCCAAACCCATCTCCCATCACCTATGTCCCCACCTCCCTCCCCCTCCCGCACCTCAACTACTTGGCGGGTTCTGTATGTCATTTCTTTCCTCTTTATATCTCCTTCCCAACAAACTATACTGCTCTTCGTGGAATGCAGTGCATTAAAAGACATTACTGAGGGCCGGAGCGATAGCCCAGCGGGTAGGGTGTTTGCCTTGCAGCGGCCGGCCTGTGCCGGCCTGGGTTTGATCCCGGCATCCCATATGGTCCCCGAGCACCGCCAGGAGTAATTCCTGAGTGCAGAGCCAGGAGTAACCCCTGAGCATTGCCGGGTGTGGCCCAAAAAAGCAAAAAAAAAAAAAAAAAAAAAGACATTACTGTTTCACTATTTTTAGTGGACCGCGAACTGGTTTTGCTCTGGGCTCGAACTGGTTTTGCTCTGTTCATCTGGTCGTGAGGCAGTTTCCCAGCGTCCGGACAGCGAAAATGGTGGCTAGTGTGATGGGCGGAGTCTCATCCGGCTGCTTCTGGGACCCCCCAGAGGCGACGGGCCCACTCCCAAAACCCATCTGCCCTCCTCGGGGCTCCATGGTCAGCTGGGCTCGGGCGCGAGCCGGGTTCCAGCCTCCCCAGCCGCTTGTGAGACTCTGCATGCTGGCCGCGGGCCGGCCCCGATGGTTTTAATTTTTAACTTACCTCCTTCAACTGGGTTATCATTCCAAGAACTATCACATCTCCAATTTTGGTTGTACTGCCCAATAAAGTTTCTATTGTTTTAAGCTAAAATAAAGCAAAGTAAACTCTTAGAGATAGGAAATTTTTTTAAAGAAATTAATGTTTTTATCAATAAGTAAATGTTCAGAGTAGAAAAATCAAATACAACTCATAATTATATTCCTATTGTGCAAAAAGCTGTATGATGGCCTGGAAAAATTATGCCATAAAGAAACACCACATCAACTCTGGCCTTTAATAATGACTGAAGTTTCATATCACATTCTGAATCATAAGTATATTTATCTTAAAATTGTTTTGCTTTGTTTTTGCTTTTTGGGTCACACCTGGTAATGCTCAGAGGTTACTCCTGGCTCTGCACTCAGGAGTTACTCCTGGCGGTGTTCAGGGGACCATATGGGATGCCGGGGATTGAACCGGGTCGGCCGTGTGCAAGGCAAGCGCCCTACCCCCTGAACTATCGCTCCGGCTCCCATCTTCAAATTTGTAGGACCCAAGCCACATAGCATGGACATGATGTATAGAATGCATATACAGCTCAGAAAGTCAGACAATGACCAGTGATTCAGTTTCATTGAAAATTCAATAAATTAAATTTAAGCAATAAATACTAAATTTGTATACTTCCACCCTCTAAATAATTAGGGATAATGTTCTAACCTGGAATTTGCTTCCACTTTCATCAGGATGAGACCCTATCACCGGAGGAGTAAACAATTCATGTCTGTGGGTCCTCTATAAAGAAATTAAGGTTCACAGGAAATTTTAATGCACACATTTAAAACTAAGCAGTACCCTGATCAAGGGCTATCTCTAAATTAATGTTACAAATCTGAGGTGAACAATGTCTATAACATGTTAACTAATTTTTTTTAAATCCCTGCTTATAGGTTAGTAGATAGTATAAGGGTTGGAGATAGTAGAGGGGTTAAGGAGGCTCTTGTCACATGCAGCTCTAAAAATGATAATAAATTAATTTAAAAAATACTAATTAGATACAATCCCTGGCTAATCAAAAGCAAATAAACATTAGCTACTATTTTTATCATTATCATTGATTGCAAAGGGATAAATTTCCTTCTTTTTTTTTTTTTTTTTGGATCACACCCAGCAATGCTCAGGGTTTTCTCCTGGCTCTGCATTCAGGAATTACTGAGTGGGATGCCGGGGATCGAACCCGGGCCAGCATGGGCTGGCCACGTGCAAGGCAAATGCCCTACCGGCTGGACTATCTCTCCAGCCTCCTTCTTAAATTTTTTAATCCCCTTATATAATCTCAAGCAAATATTAGTAATAGTTTAACAAATGACAAACTCTGAACTACAAAATTTCAACCTTTACTTATCCTCAGGTCTTATCTAAGCTAAACCCCTCCCTTCCCCCACCCACCACCTCCAATTACCTGGTGCAAAATTGTGTAGCGTTCACGAAACAGCTCCGCTTTATCTCTTGCTGTTCCAAATAAACTTGGTGGAGGGTGGTTGGTCAGTAATAGACTAGAAAAAAGGAAATGTTCCTTTATGACTATCACAATCACCAAGGAAGGGCAAAAATTAACATGAGTTTCAGGGGTGAGTTTTACCCTCTAACAAATACATTTGTACTTTTAAGAAAAAAAAGATTATTTAAAATTAGCTTAAAATCAATAATTGTATACTTACGGAAGAAATTTTTTTTCTTTCTGAATTGTATACAAAGCGTGGAATATCAAATGCTCCTATGATATTGAAAATATGTTCTCTGAAAAAAATTCCACAAAAACACAGACCCAGATTATTAAAATAAGTATTTGAGGTGAACATGGCATTTGCAGTATGTTTTATTATATATAAATATATATTATATATTTCTCAACCAATCATGTATACAATCTCTTACAATGCCAAAAATACAGGAATAACATTTTTAGCTTTTTCTCAAAATATAAATACATTTTTTTTGCTTTTTGGGTCACACCCAGCAATGCTCAGGGGTTTCTCCTGGCTCTGCACGCAGGAATTACTCCTGGCGGTGCTTGGGGACCAGAAGGGATGCCGGGGATCGAACCGGGCCGGCATGGGTTGGCCAAGTGCAAGGCAAATGCCCTACCCACTGGACTATGGCTCCAGCCCCATATAAATACTTTTTTAATACGTTAATACTCTCAGGCAAACAAGAAAAATATCAAGTTGAGAGGTGATTGTCGGGACTGGAGCGATAGTACAGTGAGTAGGGCATTTGCCTTAGATCCCCGGCATCCCATATGGTTCCCTCAGCACCACCAGGAGTAATTCCTGACTGATGAGGCAGAAGTAACCCTTGAGCATCTCCTGGTATGACCCAAAAAGGAAAAAAAAATTTTTTTTTTTGGGTCACCCCGGCAATGCTCAGGGGTTTCTCCTGGCTCTGCACTCAGGAATCACTCCTGGCGGTGCTCGGGAAGCTCATATGGGATGCCAGGGATCGAACTGGGCTGGCATGGGCTGGCCGCATACAAGGCAAGCGGCCTACCCGCTGGGCTATCGCCTCCGCCCCCCAAAAAAAAAAGATTTTTTTAAAAAAACATTCAGGGCCGGAGCGATAGCCCAGCGGGTAGGGGCGTTTGCCTTCGCACGCCGGCCTTGCACGCCCGGGTTCGATCCCGGCATCCCATATGGTCCCCGAGCACCGCCAGGAGTAATTCCTGAGTGCAGAGCCAGGAGAAACCCCTGAGCATCGCGGGTGTGACCCAAAAAAAAAAATAAATAAATAAATAAATAAATAAATAAAATAAAAACATTCACAGCATCACAGCTGTGAGCCCATGAATTCAATCCCTGGCACAGCATAAAATTTGAAATTTAAGCCACTATTAAGTAAGTGTTCCAACCTTAAAACAAACACCTTTCCTTTTGATCCTCAGCACCACATATGGTCGCCTAAAATATGCGCTCACGTGTACACATGCATATATATATATATATATATATATATATATATATATATATATATATATATATATACACACACACACACACACACACACACATATATATATATATATAAGTACTCAGGAGCTAGAGCTAGAGCTCAGAGGTATGAGCTAGAGCTCACATATGTGCGACCCCAAGTTCTATCTTCAGCATCACAAAAAAAATTAAATAATTAAATATTTGAAAACTACAGTAAGGATTCTATAGCACCTCCAAAGGGTATAGCCAGAGGGAGCAAGCAGAGCTGCCTCATACATACATTGTCTCATCCACAGACTGACTGCATTCCTGGACTGCTGCTTCTACCCGCAGATCGCTCAACCATGTTTGATGACACTAAAATGGAAATTCCAAAATCAAATTTTAAAAAAGACGAAAAATCAATTTCCATGAACAGCTTTTTTTTTTCTAAAAGTAATCTACAAACTCGTAAGGCATGGCGGGTTCTCAGCCCTGGCCCACCACCCCAGCAGAGCCTCACAACAAGCCAGACGACCCCCCTACTCCAGGGGGCTGCCATTTTCCACGTCCGGACTTCCCTCTTGTCACAACTTCACCCAGCAGACCAGACTATCACAGCCCGGCTCACATGGCCACTAAGCGGCCGCGCAGTTCATCAATAAATACTTTATTTAGAGGTGACTACAAGAGTATGCCACCCGCCTCGACAAGCCTGGCAAGCTGTTCGTGTTGTATTTAATATGCCAAATACCAGTAACATTTATATTAGGTCATTCCCATGACCTAATATAATGGTTTGAGGCTCTTTATGTTCCTGGAGCAAGCAGATGCCTTTGGGTTCTACTAGCATGAGACAGGACATATGGAGATACTACTGGGGCCTGCTCTAGCAAATAGATGATGAACGGGAAGACAGTGATAGTGATAGTGAATCTACAAACTCTAACCCTGAGATTACTATACATTTATTTCTTTTTGTTTTTGAGTTTATTCTTTTTTGTTTTCCAGTGCCAGGGACTGAACCCAGGTCCCATGTATGAAGGCATGTCTTTAAACATTAAGCCACATCCCAAATACCTGGCCCTCCTATAGTTTGGATTTTTTCATTTTTGTCTTGTCTTTGGTCCACACCTAGAGATAGTTAGGGCTTAGGGAGTTCTGGCTCTGCCTTCAGCCCCCCTTGAGGGCTCAGGGGACCACATGGGATTCCAGGGATCGAACCCGGTCAGCTGCATGCAAAGCAAATACCCTACCAGCTGTACTATCATTACTGGCCCTATATTTTTAGGATGAAAATGTATCCAAACAGGGTGTGGCTCAAAAAGTATATATCACAAAGGCTTTATTTTTCTAAATAAGCAACAAATTCTTTTCACAAACACTCTGTGACCTCCTGAATTTGTAAGCTATAGCAGTATAACTTCTATCACAAGTGCTGATTCAGTAAGCATGGTAACAATAATAGCCCCACCGGGCCAGATGTGGCTCAGCGGTAAAGTACATGGCTTACTTGCTTGAGAACTGGGTTGCATCCCTGGCACCCACAAAGGAAATAAAAAATAGCTAGCACTTATACTGCTAGTAAATGTGTACTCTACATGATGTGTTACTATAGAGTACTACTTAACCTTTCACCATTAGATCATGCTGATGGTGAAAGGTTAAGTAGTAATAAAATAATAAGTATTTAACAAAAAAAAAATCCTAAAGAAAGTCTGAAACATGAAAGGATGGACTGAAGAGACAGTACAGTTGAGTAGGGCCCTTGCCTTTGCATACGGCCTACCTGGATTTGATACCTGGCACCCCATAATATATGCTTATCCCTGCCAGGAGTGATCCCTGAGTAAATTGCTAGGAGCAAGCTCTGAGGACCATTGCGTATTATTGCCCCACCACCACCACCAAAAAAAAAAAAAAAAAAAAAAAAATGAAAGAAAGGAGAGGAAGAGTTCCCTAGCTTACTTCTATTTTGTTCCCCCAAATATCTGGGAACCCTGACTCAAATAAAACTCAGTAACAGGCATGTACAAAACTAAGAGTGATCATAAAGGAATAAGGGGACTTCACGGAGAATTATAAAAAGATTTCCTAGGAATTGGATGTTACTCCTTGGGGAAAAGGTACTGCCACAGGTATGTGTCCTAAACAAGGATATCCTGATAATGAATCCTCAATTTCTGCTTCAGGTCCTGCACACAATGGAAGACTCCGCAGCACTCATAACTGAAAGGCGTCAGAACTCACAGGGCTGCTTTTCAACTGCATCAATGATCTTATCCAGCGCATCCTCAAGCTCCACTTCATGGACAGACTGCAGAGCTTCTAGGAGGTACTTAGTAGCTTCACTGATAAGAGAAGGAATAGGAAGAGGAGACAATGGCAATTAAGTCTAAGTTTTATACCCAACACTGCCAAACACTCATCAGTCTTGCCTTGAAATTGAGATACAGTCATTTCTTCCTTACAAATAATACTTATTTTTCCTGTGCTTACTGAACAATTTCTTCCTTTTTTTTTTTTTTTTTTTGCTTTTTGGGTCACACCCAGCGATGCTCAGGGGTTTCTCCTGGCTCTGCACTCAGGAATAACTCCTGGCGGTGCTTGGGAGACCATATGGGATGCCGGGGATCGAACCCAGGCCGGCATGGGCCGGCCGTGGTGCAAGGCAAACGCCCTACCCGCTGGGCTATCGCTCCGGCCCCCAATTTCTTCCTTTTATCTCATCAACGTAACTTTTCTTAAATCCTCAAAGTACATCCTTGTCCTCGGAGGCCTAATCTGCTCAAGTCACCCTTTCATTCCAAAACTGCAAAGATCCCACATATATACCTTAGATCTTACATATGAAATCTTCCCAAAATCTTGACATTTGAAACAGCAATGTCCTGACCAAAACATTCAAATAAATACATATATGTATATATATTATATATTATATATACATTTGTTATATGTATATATAATATATATATATATTTGTTACATATATAACAAATATATATATAACAAATATATATATATATATTTGTTGTTAAATCTTCACCCAAATACAAACAATAAGAAACAAAAATAGAAATAAAAGCTTTGCTTTTATTCATACTATCAGTCCTCTATTAGACTACTGATAGCTTCATTCCACAGAATAAGGAACTCAGAATCACCAGCAAAGACTGAAGACTTCAGTTTATCAATTCTCAGAGAACTGAATCCTCCCAACAATCAATGACTCCTAGAGCAAATTGCATCCATTGCACACGTGAAATAACAGACAGCTGAGCCCTTCTGAATTTCTTTTTTTAAAATATGTTTGGGGGGCAATGAGGGGATTTTTATTTTTTTTTTTTTGCCTTTTTGGGTCACACCCGGCAATATTCTGGGGTTACTCATGGCTCTTTGCTCAGGAAATTACTCCTGGCGGTGCTCGGGATGCCAGGGATCGAGCCCAGGTGGGCGGCGTGCAAGCAAACGCCCTACCTGCTGGACTATGGCTCCGGCCCCACCTTTCTGAATTCTTACCCAAAGAGAATATAGTAAGATAATAACAGGGTGTTATTAAATCTTTACCTTTTGGGAGCCGGGAGAGACAGTACAGCAGCTAAGGTACTTGTCTTGCATGCGCTGTATCTGGATTCGAACCCCACCACCCCACATGGACCCCAAGCCCTCCAAGAGTGATCCCTGAGCCAGGAATTACCCCTCAGCACCGCAGGTGTAACCCAGACCCATTCCAGCCAAAAAATTAAACATAAAGAAAACAAAAACAGGGCCGGAGTGATGGCCCAGCGGGTAGGGCGTTTGCCTTGCACGCAGCCGCCCTATGCCGGCCAGGGGTTCGATCCCGGCATCCCATATGGTCCCCCAAGCACCGCCAGGAGTAATTCCTGAGTGCAGAGCCAGGAGTAACCCCTGAGCATTGCTGGGTGTGACCCAAAAAGCAAAAACAAAAAAAAAAAAGAAAGAAAGAAAACAAAAACATACTTTTTTGTGTGCCTTTTTGGACCACACTCAGCGATGCTCAGGGTTTACTCCTGCCCTGGGATGCCAAGGATCATATGGGATGCCAAGGATCAAATGGGATGCCAAGAATCAAGCCCGGTCGGCCGCGTATAAGGCGAATGCCCTCCTCGCTGGACTATCCCTCACGGCCCCTAAACATACATTTAAAATAAAAACAGGGGCCTGAGTGATAGCCCAGTGGGTAGGGCATTTGCCTTACACAGCCGGCCGCCTGCCCGGGTTTGACCCCGGCATCCCATATGGTCCCCGAGCACCGCCAGGAGTATTTCCTGAGTGCAGAGCCAGGAGAAACCCCTGAGAATTGCAGGGTGTGACCCCCCAAAAAAAAAAGAAACAGATTTAATGCAAAAAATCTTGGAAATGTTCACACTAGAAAACCAAGAAAATTGGATATGGCACCAAAATGCTAAGAAAATCTTAAAAACTGTAAGAAAAACTCGCAGATCTAAGAACAATCTTCAACTTTATACAACTGTTAATTCCCTAGATTTAGAATCTTAGGTCTTACGTGACTTAAGATTGAGAAGGCTGCGTCCAAAATTTCTGCAGTGTTAAAACTGACAGCCACTGACAAGCACCCCGCCCGGTGCGGAGCATTCAGGAACTGCATCAAGTAGCTGTTTCGTACGTTTCACACTTTGCACAAGCTGAGGCTTCAGGGAAATAGGAAGTCACAGGGTTCATGAACCGCCACTGATATCCACTTCTCACCTGCAGGCGCGCCGGGGTCCTGCCAGGTGAGAAGAAACTCGCCTGCCCCGCGCAATGCAGCCTAAGACCCAGACAGACTTCGCCTCTGGAACCTTTTTAAAGGTCAGTGATCTAAGATCAACCCCTGCGGCGTTTCCTGCGGCGTGGCGCGGGTTGTTTGGTCCTGAGGGCCCAAAAATTACTCACCCCCGGAGCAGAAAGCCACGCAACTTGAAGGCAGAAAGGACCCGGCTGCGTAGTCGATCCGTCGCCATGTTCGCGTTTTGGCGCCACGGCAGTGGCCCCGCCCCTTCCTGGGATAGCCACGCCCTAGACCACGCCCCCTCCATGGCCCCGACCCGGCCCGCCCAGCCGCCCAGTCTGGGGACCACCTAGAATTCCTGGCTCCCGGTGCCTACTGCTGGTTGGTCCTTTTCAGGCGCTGCCTGTGGCCGTGATCCTTGCTGGCTCGTCGAGGAGATGAACCAGTACATATCCGAAGTCTGGCCAGAAAAGACATTGCTCTTGAACAAACACTCCTGAAAATTGAACAAACACTCCTGAAATTTGTATGGAATAATAAAACCCCACGAATAGCCAAAGCAATCCTTGGGAAAAAGAAGATGGGAGGTATCACTTTCCCCAACCTCAAGCTCTACTACAGAGCAGTTGTCATTAAGACAGTGTGGTATTGGTATAGAGACAGACCTGTAGACCTATGGAATAGAACTTAGTATCCTGAAACACACTCTCAAATATACAACCACTTAATCTTCGATAAAGGAGCAAAAAAATATTAAGTGGAGCAAAGAAAGCCTCTTCAACAAATGGTGCTGGGAAAACTGGGCAGCTACGTGTAAAAAAATGAACTTAGACCTCCTTCTAAAGCCATGCACAAAAGTCAGATCAAAATGGATTATAGATCTCAACATCAGACAGGAATCTATAAGGTACATCGAAGAAAACATAGGAGAAACGCTCTACGACATCGAAACGAAAAGTATCTTTAAAGACGGCAGACCACTGACCAAGCAAATGGAAGCAAAGATAAACAAATGGGATTATGTAAAACTAAAAAGCTTCTGCACCTCAAAAGAAACGGTGACCAAGATACAAAGACAATCCACAGAGTGGGAAAGAATATTCACTCAATACCCATCTGACAAGGGGTTAATATCCAGGATATATCAGGCACTGGTAGCACTCCACAAGAAAAAAACAGCCAACCCCATCAAAAAAATGGGGAGAAGAAATGAACAGAAGCTTCCAGAAATAAGAAATTTGAATGGCCAAAAAGGCATATGAATAAGTGCTCTTCATCTTTAATCATCAGGGAGATGCAAATCAAAACAACAATGAGGGGCCAGAGCGATAGCCCAGCGGGTAGGGCGTTTGCCTTGCAGGCGGCCGGCATATGCTGGCCTGGCCTGGGTTCGAATCCCGGCATCCCATATGGTCCACCGAGCACCGCCAGGGAGTAATTCCTGAGTGCAGAGCCAGGAGTAACCCCTGAGCATTGCTGGGTGTGAAGCAAAAAGCAAAAAAAAAAAAAAATGAGGTACCATCTCACACCACAGAGACTGGCACACATCCAAAACAGCAAGAACAACGGTGCTGGTGTGGATGTGGGGGAAAAAAAGGACTCTGATCCACTGTTGGTGGGAGTGCCGACTGGTCCGGCCCTTTTTGGAAAACAATATGGGCATTCCTCCGAAAACTAGATATTGAGCTCCCATTTGATCCAGCAATAGCACTCCTGGGAATATACCCCAGAGACCAAAAACGCATAGCAGAAACACTATCTGTACTTCTTTATTCATCTCTGCACTATTCACTATAGCTAGAGTCTGGAAACAACCTAAATGCCCGAGAACAGAGGACTGGCTAAAGAAACTGTGGTTCATCTACACTATGGAATACTATGCGGCTGTCAGAAAAGAAGAAATTATGAAATTTACCTGCAAATGGATGGACATGGAGACTATCATGCTGAGTGAAATTAGTCAGAAGGAAAAGGACAGATATAGAATGACTGCATTCATTAATAGGACATAAATAGATACCAGTGTTTTACTAAATGTGGGGAAATGGTAATGGCAGATTAAAACTCACCATTGAATATACACAAAGAGACTTAAGTGATAAACTCTAAATATCTGCAGGGCTAGCCACAATGTGTAAAATAAGAGGGAGAGAGAGATGCAGAGACAGAGAGAGAAACATAAGAGAGAAAGAGTGGAAACGGGGCTGTCTGCTATTAAGGCAGCATGGGGGGTGGGCGGGAGGGTGGGGTACATTGGTGGTGGAAATGGGGCACTGGTGGAGGGATGGGTGCTGGAATACTGTATTACCAAGAACCAATTATGAACACCTTTGTAATTGTATGTTTCACGGTGGTACAATAAAAAATTAAAAAAAAAAAAGAAAAAGCAC